>LR989928.1:53358415-53406910 GCA_905146935.1 Scaeva pyrastri
TTTTCTGTAGGATGGTTGTCCAAATAAAAGTGGTCGTGTCCAATTATTGTTGAGTTCAATTTGAATAAAATAAGTAACCAAACAAGAAATCTATATTCAAAGAATACAAAAACATGATTTCTGAACATGCTAAACTTTTTCATAGATAGTTAAAAATGTATCTTTTTTTTATTTTTTTTTTCAAGCAAAGAAACCAAACGCCTGTTTCAGCAATGTGAATGCAATAATAAATTTACTTCCTTATAAATCGATAACTTAGTACATGCGCACAGGTTGGAAGTTGTTCGACACAATTCTTAGAAATGTCAACTTAACTCTCTTTCGTCTAAAATATACTCAAATTTTTAAAGAAAGTTACTCGTCATTATTGACTATTAGTTTAAGGCTACATTATATGTACGCTAGATTTTCCCATTCCGATGTCATGTGAATCTAATATGAAATCTTACTTTTCATTTTAGTGACAGGTCTGTCGTATGTTTTAAATTTAATTTCATTCTATTCCTAAAACGTACAATTTGCGTTAAACCAGTTCAATTAATAAAAAAAAAACCTTACCAAATTGCAAGGGCTTTTTTATTTATTCACTCTAATGAAATGAAAGTTTGTGTCCTTTTTTAGGACACGTTCTTCTTCCAATGTGGCCTTGATTGAAAGATTCTCTTTTGTTTGCATTTGTTACGAGCTTAAAATCTACAGCATCTTCATCGTAAAGTAACCAAAATACTTAATTTAAATTTAATTTAATTTTTTTCATTACTTAAGTAAATTAATAATTCATTATTTAATTATAAAATAAAGTTAAATATTTTATAAATAAAAATCAGGCACATTTGACTGATTGCTATACATTTTAAAAGTAATTTTTTTTAAATAGAATTACCGTATAAGTTTTCTATTTTTTTTAAAACATAAATGTTATTTATGTTATTTTTTTTGTTTTGTAAAATTAGCATTTGGTTTTTTGAACTCCGAAACAATTTAGCATTAAGTAATCTAGAATCCAGCATTTTAAAATATGGCAACCCTGAGCAGGAGTGCGGAAATTCATCTATAGTGTGTATGTAGGTATCAAAAAGCTTGACTTTCAGAAACGTCAAGTAAAAAGGTGCATTCGTTTTAATAAAGCCCCAACCCTAATTATATTTCAGTTGGTTTTTGGGCTATTAGTGTGGTCTTATTATATTTATCTTAAAAATAATTGTTTTAAAGTTGAAAGTGGAAAAATAATTTTAACAAAATGAAAAAGAATTTATTTATAACTTTACTGCTTTTTATCATTTTCAATGAAGGTAATGTATGCTTGCAAGAAAAACTCTTTTCTTCTAAAAATATAAAAAGTTCCTTAAGACTTTAAAGGAAAAGATATCATTTTTGTGTGTTATCAGGCTACTGAATTTCGCTATAATTTCAATATCATATTTTAGATACAAATACCCTTATATATTTTTAAATATTTTGAAGTCTCAAAAAAAATTTCTAATAACTTTTATGGGGTTAAGCTTTGTGGAAAGCTTTAATTATGAACCTTGATGGTAGCTAGTTTTAATATTATATTTTGTTTGAAAATTCATGCTTCAGCTTCAGCTTTTGTTTTGTTTAGGTTAATCAAAAATGAAAAAAGTTTTGCAAGTCATTTAAAGGAACAAAAGAAAAACATTTGCATCGTTTTATATACCCTCATAGGAGTAGGTACTTTTAGTACAGATTTTATTATCAATTGTATGTACGAAGAAATCATAATATAAATTTGAAAAATTGTAGTTGCAATTTTATGACAAAAAAAATCGACTTTTTTCCAGGTCTTTCCGCACCGCCCAGTTCTGAAGATACATTGGTTGATGATAAAGATGATTTCGATAGTAGTCAAGATTCTTCGGAAGCAGACGATGATAGTAAAATATATAAGAATCCCAGAAATTCACCATCTGTTGATTGTCCAAGAGATGAGGAGCAAGCAACATTATTTGGGCAAAAGTGTTTGAGAAAATGTTCTTCGGATGAAGATTGTAAGAGTAAAAAAAAAAAGTGCCTCTGTGATGGGGTTTGCGGAATGTCATGCATCAAGCCAGGTAATTTAATAGGGTCAAGAAGCGGAAGGAAATATGATTGCATCTAAATTTAAGCAAAACTGTTAGAAAAATACGCTTAGGCAAATTGTGCATTTATTGCGGCAAAATTCCAAGTGAACGTTTTTTATTGCATACAATTGTGCCTAATAGCGTCCATTGGAATTTGTTTCAATTATAAGCTATTTGCTGGTTCCCAATTTTTAGTATTAAGTTAAGCTTGACTGAATATAACTTTTAAGTCATTGATTTAATAATTTATTTTTTGAACTATCACATACATAGATCAGTTGCGTTGTTACAAAATTTTAGGTTATAAATTTAATTCATACGAAACTCAAATGTGTGATTCTGTAGTAATAAATTTTTGTTAAACAATTTTAGACAAATTTTGTATTTAAGGAAACTACAATTTCGAAATTTTGACGTCATAACTCACTTTTGTAAATGCTTGTTTACGAAACGAGCCCTATATAACATTTTATAGTAAATAATATAACATAATTCTTGAAAGCATTGCCATTTGATAGTAATAAGGATAGTAGGTAATTGAAAAAAAGTAAGTCTGAGTTCAAATTCGCAAAATGTTCAAAGCATAGTGAAGCCTCAACTATAATTTAATTATTACCTGTGGTACTTTAAGATACAAAGTACAGATACAAAGTCATACTTTAAGATTTAAATATATTTAATCTATCTATTAATATGTTAACTTTTTCCAAAATTTTGTTTTATCACCCAAGAATCTTAAAATTTGATTTTATTTCCTTTCGTTTACAGATAGAGAGTGTCCGGAACTTTCACAGCCTCTAATTGGGACTGTGTCTATAGCAGGACGACATTTTGGTGCCGCAGCAACCTACGCATGTCCTAAAGGATATCATGTCGTTGGATTAGAGAGTCGGTTATGCCAAGCAGATGGAAATTGGGCAGGTGTTGAGCCGGCTTGTAAACAAAATAGTTAGTATCTGTTTAAATATACATATATGTATGCATGTAACGTATTTAAAGTTCTTTAAACTTTTTTTTGTTTTTATATTTATACTAGCTGACCCGGCGAACTTCGTCTCTCCCAAATTTAACGTATTAAAATAAACACAAGAGTACATAGTAATAAAACATACATAGATAGCGTAATAATGAATTTAAGAATTATGCGAAATTTTCAGAACTTTTCAATGAATCTTGAACATTTACGTCACACAGTGTTGACTTAGTTGAAAAAATTGAATTTTTCGAAGTGCTTAGTTTGAATTTGTATTATACTTTTCTAAAAAAAGAATTTTCCCCACGGATATGATGGTTTTGGGTTAAAAACAATGTTTTGGCTGAAATAAAGGCTTAAAACCGATCTTTGCAATGATGAGCGCTTCAAGATAGGTTTTTAGACAGTATCTCCAGTCACGGATTAATATTTAAAATTTTTCTTTTTATGGATTATGTTAGTTAGTATTCTCAAATATCTGTTTTATATTCTGTAGATCAAATTTTGTGAAAAACTCAAGCTCTACATAAAAGCTCCACCTTGCTATGGTCTAATTGAAATGTATTCTCATATTTTTAATAGTGATAAGGGTTCTGTATAAATTTTATCACCTTATTCCGCCATATTTGCGTTCAGTAAGTAATTGAATATGTAATACAATAATATAAAACTAAAAACATTTTTTTCCTAAAATCACGTGCGTCATACAAAATCATTAAATCACGTGATTAAATGCAAAACTTTTTCTTATTTTTTCTGTTTTTACAGAATTATTTTTTACTAATTTCCCGACTTTTTCATATTTTTTGAATAAAAATTTTTTTTTAATAGGGATTTCTATTTCCTCCTTATAATAATAGTATAGATAAAAAATATAGTAGCAACTGGAATCATCAAAAAACTTTTGCCTCAATATAATATCCCTTATGTATTGACTTGACCGAAGTCTTAATGATATCTTATATTCCCCACTAAACATTAAGCCGATCCCAGAAAAATTTTGACCCATCGTCTAACGATTTTTGGCCGTCTTACGTAAGCCAAAAGTCGATAGTGTTTTTATTTTAACGGATTACTGTATGTATATAGTAATTTCAGATTTAAATATGAACATTGAAGAGCTTATCTGACTGACTAACACTCTTAAAAATTAACACATGTACAATGTATGTACATATGTATGTATGTATGTATGTAGTATGTATGAAATTCAACTTACTTTTTCCGGGAACAAAAATCGATAGACGATGGCCCAGCATTTTTCTGGAATTTTTTTTAAGTTCATAGCAAATTCATGAGCTTATATCCACCCAAATGAACCAAAAGTGCAATATGGGAAGCAATGCACGAATTTGTTTTGAGTGTGATGTCCTACAATCGTCATTTTTTAAAAGAAATTATATTTTATTTTTTCTATTTTTATTTATTTATATTTTTGACAAAAGAAAAAAAAAAGAATTTGTTTTTTTATACGTAAAGGTGCTATAAACCTTATATTTCGGTGAAGGTAGTGTTATGTGTAAATCCTCTGTACCGATTTTGTGCAAACTTCACATAAACTATTATCTAAATAGTCCGAACAAAGCTTATAAATTTGGTTTAGATAGGTGGGCCCGTTCTTGAGTTATAAAATCACGTCAAAAATTGGCATTGATTTTTATATATATAGAAGAAGATATAAATATGCTATTTTGAGGCTTTTCCCGGCAATTATTCGAATTTTTCTCACCTTTTAAACCTTCCCTAGACCTCCACGAACATTTTAAGACCAAGATGGGATAAATCCGTTAAGCCGTTCTCGAGTTTTAGCGAGACTAACGAACAGCAATTCATTTTTATATATACAGACAGACAGACAGATAGATAGATAGATAGATAGATAGATAGATAGATAGATAGATAGATAGATAGATAGATAGATAGATAGATAGATAGATAGATAGATAGATAGATAGATAGATAGATAGATAGATAGATAGATAGATAGATAGATAGATAGATAGATAGATAGATAGATAGATAGAAAGATATATAGATAGATAGATAGATATATAGATAGATAGATAGATAGATAGATAGATAGATAGATAGATAGATAGATAGATAGATAGATAGATAGATAGATAGATAGATAGATAGATAGATAGATAGATAGATAGATAGATAGATAGATAGATAGATAGATAGATAGATAGATAGATAGATAGATAGATAGATAGATAGATAGATAGATAGATAGATAGATAGATAGATAGATAGATAGATAGATAGATAGATAGATAGATAGATAGATAGATAGATAGATAGATAGATAGATAGATAGATAGATAGATAGATAGATAGATAGATAGATAGATAGATAGATAGATAGATAGATAGATAGATAGATAGATAGATAGATAGATAGATAGATAGATAGATAGATAGATAGATAGATAGATAGATAGATAGATAGATAGATAGATAGATAGATAGATAGATAGATAGATAGATAGATAGATAGATAGATAGATAGATAGATAGATAGATAGATAGATAGATAGATAGATAGATAGATAGATAGATAGATAGATAGATAGATAGATAGATAGATAGATAGATAGATAGATAGATAGATAGATAGATAGATAGATAGATAGATAGATAGATAGATAGATAGATAGATAGATAGATAGATAGATAGATAGATAGATAGATAGATAGATAGATAGATAGATAGATAGATAGATAGATAGATAGATAGATAGATAGATAGATAGATAGATAGATAGATAGATAGATAGATAGATAGATAGATAGATAGATAGATAGATAGATAGATAGATAGATAGATAGATAGATAGATAGATAGATAGATAGATCTTTGTTTTATATATATATACTAGCTGTTACCCGCTACACCTAAATCGAATAAAACTTAAAGATTTTTACTTTCTGTCTTATTTATTGTTGTAAAAGGCATTTGACAGGACTGCTCACCTGCCGAACTTCGTCTCTCCCCAATTTAACGTCTTAACATAAAAAAATCGTATACAAATCAGATCAATAGTTTTGGCGTAATGTGATTCTAGACAGAGTTTTAATGTTGTAGATAGGTAGCTATGTATAGGTTCCTGTGGGAATGAGATATTTTCCCGAAGTAAAAAGTAGTCTGAATTTTGGTACCTTCCTAACCTATAAGTTAAGTAGTGTGATAGAATGTCGCTAAGTTTCGATCCAAGAAAAATTTTAAATAAAGACAGTTGCATAAAAATTTTATCATAAATTCCCTAAATTATGGCGCCACATAACACTCAGTTAAAAAAAAACATCAAAATCATTTCAGTAGCTGTGGCGTCATGCGCTTCTTGACACGATCACGCTAGATTTCCGCGGGATTAAGGTATTTTCCCGCCGTAAAAAGTAACCTGTGTCCGTGCCTAGGATCCTATCTTTAAATTAACCAAGTCTTATAAAAATCCGTTCAGACGTTAAGGCGTGAATGAGGTAAACTTTTAAAACAAACGATTACAAATCACTAACTTAATTAGTTTTTTGCCTACTGCCTACGCCTTAAGTACGATAGCATGAATATTAATAGTCCATATCCTTTTCTAGGTGACTATCTATCACCTAACTAAATTTCGTCAAAATCCGTTCAGCCGTTTAGAAGTAGAAGAGCAAAAGTCCCAACAAAAACGACTAAAAATCACCAACTCAATTTAGTTATCTGCCTACTGCCTACCCCCTAAGAACGATGGCGTGATTATTTATAGCCTATGACCATTTCTAGGTTATCATCTATCACCACACCAAATTTCAACAAAATCCGTTCAGCTGTTTAGGCGTGAAAGAGTAACAGACAGACAGAAAGACAGACAGAGTTACTTTCGCATTTATAATATTAAGTATGGATAGATACGAGTATATTGAAGTTTTTATTTACTTTCAATTCAATATTTTCAACTATGGTTTTATGATTTTTTGAATACGCTTTAATTATTTATAAAATAAAAACATTGCCATACTTTTGAAGTTTTCATTTTCTCCTGTTTCTTATTTTATCTAATCGCTTTCATTGTATATGTATATTTTATATACTACATTCCCTGAATTTGTCTAACTTAGAATCTGTGATAGACGAACCTCCGCGCAGAATATACTTGAGACATGACTTAACACATTATGGATATTTTTTTTGCACTGTGGAACACTGTAGATATTATTGAAAAAAAGATACATTATGTATGTACGTAGAAAAAATGTTCCTTCAATATTTTAGATTAGATTGTTTTGCGAAAATGTAATTTTTAAAAGGGTTGGTCAATGTCTGAATGGTGAGAATTTCGACACATTGTGATACTAGTTCTATAAATAACCCTATACTATGTACTTTATGCTTCAATATCATAAAATTACAATCAGACAATTACAAGACTGAAGACTTTGTTTTCTATTTAATACAAATCATGTGTTAATTTTGGTAAATATTATTTTGTATCAAATCTTTAAATAAATTTGTATTTTATTCATATTCTTCCAGTTTATTGCCTGGTGCCCCCAACAATTGAGCATGCTAGACATTCAGCTTTACCTGTGCAAGGTACATTTGATTTGGATTCGACTGTTCAATACCATTGCTTTAATGGATTTGTCACAAATGGTTTTCCCAGAGCTAAATGCTTAGCTATTGACGGTCAAGCAAGTTGGTATGGCCCAGATATCCAATGCGAAGGTAAGTTTTTTCATAAGCAGGAATTACTTTATTTTCGTTTTCCATATTTAACACAGCTAGATCCTGTGGACAACCTGAAGATCCAGCAAATGGTTGGCATGTTGGAGAGTGCTATACCTTTGGTTGCCGTGTAGTTTACAATTGTGGTAATGGATATGAACTTGTTGGTAAACATGAGCGATATTGTCAAGCTAACGGTTCATGGACGCCAAAAGAGCTCCCAACCTGTGTTTGTAAGTTTTTTTTTTTTAAATAATGCATAATATACATACATAATGTATGTATGTACATAAATATATTTATGAATACTTTGTATCATCACGCACAAATATAATTCTATATTTCTATATTAGAACAATTTTTCCATTCTGATTATAAATTCTTTAAATTCAAAAGTTTATTTTTGAGTAAAAAAAAACAATGTGAGCATTTACAAAAAAACTCGATAGAAATTATGTTAGTTTTTAAGTAAGGTCCTCCTTCGCTTTGAAAGAAAGATCCAGAATACCAGATGTCATATAAACTGTATTATTGAACTTCTATTCAACTGATTGAGTTGCGCATTAAAAAATATTATGCAAGCGAATCCAAAGAATTTTATTGAGAAAAGGAGATTCCTGAAATACTAAAATTAAAGCTTTCAGAAGATGAAGATCCTTCATAACAGTTCGCAGTATTTAGAAATAGTTTTTTTTTTTATTTGTTTTAATTTAAATGTATTACTACATGCAGTCGTATAATAGAGTACCTGTTATTTCTTTTTATATGTTTAGTTGTGGCCTCTGTGGTGTGCCCAACTCCAGAAAATCCGAAGAATGGAAAGGCTACATACACCACACTGTCATATAATTCAATAGTTAGCTATGAATGTCGTTATGGATACACTTTACTGGGTGATGGCTCTAGTAGATGTGGAGCTGACAGGAAATGGAGTGGCGTATTGCCAACATGCAAAGGTATGATGCCAATAATAACATAATAAATATATAATAAATATTTAGTAGGTACTTGCATATTCAGCCACTCATAATATTTAATTTGATAAAAAATATTTCTAAAATAAAACTACATCTTCAATTTTTGAAAAAAATTAAGAAATAGAAGTTGACTTCGAACCTAAGACTAGTGACAGTTGTGAACTTTTTACTTATGGTGCTTTTTTCTAAAAGGGAGATTATTTTTTAATTCAATTCAAGTTAACATAGGTCTGTTTCTTTACTCGCCCGCGGGATCCCAAAATTACCCAAAACGTGTTTTCTTACTTTTTTATGGCACGAAAATGCGAGACCTTTTCATGTTTTTTTTTTTCGTTTCCCCTCCTGCAAGAATTTACCCGAACATTTTAGCTCGGGCACTTTCTTACTTGTCAAAATTAAATCAGCTGATCGAAAAATTTGAAGTTTGTGATTTGTGAATTTGTTGTGAAGAGATTGCAAATTAAAAATTAATAAAAGTAACAAATATGAAAGTACTCTTATCTTCCTCATCATCCATTAATAAGAACAATTGTTTAAATTTTATTTTAAATTCCTCTAAATGGCTCATTTTAAACAGAAAGACAACTGTTTCGCTACACATGTCCCAGAAACCCAGAAACATCCCAAATGCGTTTCTTTACTTTTAAGAGTTCGGGCACCAAATTACAAAAATAACATCAAAAAGCTAGAGCCCGAACTTTTTTCCAAGCTTTTCCCCAAACTTTACTCGAAAAGTAAAGAAACAGACCTTTTACCTATTACCTATAATTGAATAGTACAATCATGAAGAGGAACGCTCGACCCGACCCCTAACCTGTCTCCTCGGAATCAATATTTATGCATATTTAAGAGAGGTGACGAGAAGAAAATAAAAGAGAACTAAAAAAAGAAAAAAATAATTTGAGAGATATGTCAATGCAAAAAAATCTGAAACGAATATATAGGGTTAATAGGGAGGGAAGATTAAAAAAATTAACAATAAGGCAAAAAAAAAAACGTCAAAGAGGAGGAAGAATGAAAATGTAGTTGCCAATTCGAAGAATCATTGTCCAATGAGAAAAATATTTTCAAATAATGTAAATAATTTTCAGCAAGTAGGTAAATTCAATTAGGTATTTCAACTTTTTTTAATGATAAATATTTTCCATAGATACAATATTTTTAAGGTGTTGTAATAAATAATTGTCAATCCAGCAAAAGTTATTAGGTGTTTATTTCTAAGCTTTTTAACAAAGTTGAGTTCAAATTTAAATGTTTAAACAAATATTGAACACAAAAAAGGTTATTTTACATGAAAAAAGGTAATACAACTTTATTGCAATTCGCATGAATAATCGTCAAAATGTCATTTAAATACAAATTTTGATGTAAATCACGACAATACTAGAATGTCAATGTCAATTTTTTCTTAGTTCACTTGAAAAAACAGCTTTATTTGTACGTGAAAATTATTTTTTCGGTTGTGGTGTAGCTATTTTTTCTTAAAAATAGGTAAAAATCTACCTTTAAATATTTTTGCTCCAACAAAACATACCTAATAAAAATGAATATTCCTTTGAAAAGTTAAAACATTATTTTTGTCCCCAATTTGTTTTATTTTATTTCTCATAAATTAAATATCAAGTAGCAACACCTTACCTGCAAAGCTACTTTTGCTTACCCACCTACTCCCTTACGAACAATTTGCAAAATAATAAAAAACAACAAATACAATAATGCAAGGGCCTACAAATTTGGCAACAACGAATCAGATTTCACAAAAATTGAAAAATCTATTCAAAACGAATTTAAAATAGCAAAATACCTACAATGATTAAAGCATGCATAGCTACAGCCAAATGTATAGCACACAAGACTCCGTCGCTAAGCAGCCACAAACAAAATCCTATGCGAATAATGCTCAGGCAAGAAGGAACGTCAAAATTTTTGTTTACTTTTACGTTTTTTTTGCCTGCTTATTGGGGCGGGAACAACTAACTCTGTCACGCTACCTATTTCTTATGATTCAAAATAAAATACTCCTTTCATTCCCACTATAGATTTTTTTTATATTAAGTTTGTCTCTTATCGTTCTCTTTAATTTAGAAATTTCAATACAGCTAGCGCCCCCAATGTTGTTTCCTCGGTAACACAAAATTGTGTTCCATGAGAATACTATATAATTATATATACAAAGCCTATTATAAATTTACAAAAGCTTTTATGAATTTTTAAGCATTGGCTTAGCCGTCAACTCGACTGGTAACTTTAAAATATTTAATAAATTGAACAAGTATATTTACAATGGTATAAAAAGTAAAAAAAAAAAGAAAAAAAGGATTTGATTTGATTTTATAAGAATTTACATTATGATTTATGTATTTTTCGTTATTATAGGCATTCCGTAGCGGTAGACAAATTTGACAAGGTTCGTCAATCTGATCCATTTAAAATTTCAATCGTTTCCTGTACTGATAGGGTTGGTTTACCAAAGCATGCTCTTCTTTGCTGTTTAAAAATTGGACACACACCGATGAAATGAAAGCAATCGAATTGCGATTACCTCCTACTCATATCTATAAAAAGGCCATAAGCTATTTCTGCCTAAGTGATTATAATATACATATATGTATGTATGTATATATATATCAGGGACGAAGCGTCCATATATTGAGTGGAATGAGTGCTTCCGTAAGCAATTCAAAAAATTATATGATTTAAGCAAAGAAATTTTAATTCGAAACTGACCTAATCGAATTTTATTTAATCTCTTCTGTAAATTAATAAAATCTCATAATAAAAGTCATTCAGGAAAAACAATGCAAAACTATAACTACAAAAACTTAAACTTCAATTCCACGGGGAATGCACAATATGACTCCATTATACACTCGCGCCTGCAAACAAATATTTGGAATGCATACCGGCTATACTTTGTCTCCTAAAAATTGTCAGTACAGGGAAGATAGGATGTTTGCCTTTCATTCACACTATTTTCTTTTTTAATAAGTCTTTTTCATTTGAAAGCTCTTTCAAGCTCTTTCAGAGTTGACTAATGCTAACAATGAAATGGCAAACATTTAAAGAAAATGTGTTGAGGGTTACCTTGGTTTAATATTGAAATTCTTTTTTTATTTATAAAAATGAAATAATATTTATCTTTGCCACACCACTAAGAGGTAAGATAAAAGGCGCGTTTTTGAAGGGTATCCCCAGTAGGCGTAATCCCTTTTAAATAAATAACAAGTGGAAAATAAACATGTATTCTTACATATTAATGTAACAAAAAATAAAATTAACAATCATAATATAAAACAATATCACAAAAATACACGAAGTATCAATAAACCGACCACACGGTACGAAAATCTACGCAAATAATCATTTTCTCTGCAGAAAAGAGCTTATACTTTTATAACTGCATTTAAACGGATTTCCCGCACAGTGCAATGCAAAATGTTCAACACCAAGTAAACACTTTCTGCTTAAGAGCTTTTTTAAAAGCCCTAAAAAGAAAAGCTCCTTAACAGCAACCATAGGAAGAACGACGATACAAGTTACCTATATTGATAAGGCAACACTGCATATCATAAATATAAATATAACATGAGGGTTGAAATGCCATAGACTATACTCAGTGATCAGTCCACAGTCCGCACTCAGATGTGTGGCAGAATAGTCGTGTGGGAGCTGCGTCAGATTAAATGAGAAATTCAGTGGCGGGTAGTAACAATTTTGTTTCGACTTTTTTCAAGTCAGTATAGTGTGAAAATAGGGCAGCTACTGCTTCAGAAAAAACTCTCCCATAAGGCCTGTACTGACAATTTTTAGGAGACAAAGTATAGGCATTCTGATATATCGTCTACTCTCAACTCTCACTCAATCTTGTTCAAAGCAATTTTTTTTATTTGTTGGTGTTCACATAAGAAGGGAAGATTGAATTGAGTGAACTCATTATGAAAATTTGTGTAAAGAAAAGTAGAGCAGGAAAGGAGAGATATGAGTTATTTGCTTCTTCTCATTCATTGAAATAGGGGTTGAAAAGTTCATTTAACACTTGTGTGTTCCTTTTTCTTGTTATGTTTTTTATCTGTGTGTGTGCAAATCGCATTGTCAACAATGCTAATGCTAATGTTTTGTGATCAATGATATTTTTCTTAAAAAATGAAACTAACATTTAATTTTACATTAGTTTTAACTTATTACTCAATTTAATATTTTAATAAATGAATTTTATAAAATTTTCTTTTACATTTGTGTAATAAAAGAAATATGATCTTCATAAAAACTTTTTATTTAAGTTTAATCATACCTAAGTGCTTCCGCTTCCAAAAAAGTCACGCCTCGTGCCTGATATATATGTAGGTACATATATGATTAATATTTTAGTATCGCGGTTAATCAAAATCATTTCTTGTTGAGGGCAAGAAATGCTGATAGTGCATCATTCTTATAGATCCCATTTCCTTTACGTTAGTTTTTTTATGGAGGCACAAAGTGTGTTCTCGTATTGCTTGATTATTTGTGAGGACACACAAGTGAGCTCTCATATTTAATCCACGAAAAGAAGACGCTTTTGATGCAAGCATTTTATTACAACTGGCTTTAAGTCGGTTAAACACTCTTGGTGAATAACGATACAAACGAGGCAATTGTTTCATTGGGATGAGGATGTTGAGCTCATGTTGTGACCATTTTATGGTATTTGTTCTGTACACCACACCAGGAAACAATAAATATACAAATTTTATATATATTTTTATACAGATATTACTTGTTATGTTTTACTTTGTTTTATTAAGTTTTGTTAATATACTTTCAATATTTCTTATCAATCATAAAAAATAAAAATTATTCTAATATATGTTTTCAAACTGAAAACATTGATTTGTTATTTAAATAAATTATTTGGAAACAACTTCAGAAGTGGGATATCTTTATTTTTTTTAACCATGAATAAAGAGAACTCATCAAAGCCTTAACTGATATTAAAATTCAGTTTCCAGTTTCTGCAACAATTCAACAATTGCGCAAATTATATGCAGAATCCTTACGTGCAAGCGGATCCTCAAATTCAAATGTAAACATTGAAGAAAGTGAAAACACTATTACAAATGTTGAAGAGGAGGAGGCACTTGATGTTGAATTGCGTATATTGAAAAAACGCAAAAGATGTGCCCAACTACGGAAGGAACTAGAAGAATTAGAAATGGGAGAAACAATTGGGCTTACGAGAGGCAGTTTCAATGATGTTAAGGATTCCATTGTTCCGTTTTCGAATTCCGAAGAATATGATGCTCAGAAATGGATAATTGACTTCGAGCATGTATGCGATTCAGTATGTAGTGATGAACATTTTCGATTGAAGAGCGTTCGACGATCAATGAAGCCTGATTCCGAAGGGGAAATGTTTTTACGTGTTGATAACTCAAGAACATATCGAGAGTTTTGTTCAAAATTTTTGACAAATTTTTTATACATTTTCACTGTATCCGAAATTATTGATCGTATGAAGAAGACGACATTTACATCTGCGAATACAAGTGTCATGGGTTACATCCTAAAGATGCAAGATTTGGCTTCAAGAGCTAGTTTGTCCGATATTCAAACTGTTGAATATATAATTGATGGTTTCCAAGATCGATCTCCTGACATTGCCATCCTTTACCCTGCTCAAAATTTGGTTCAACTTAAGCAATTGGCACATAGGTATGCAAAGTTAAGGGACACACATAAATTGAACAAGGATCCAAATATTTCTGTAAAATTACGAAACAATGCTTTCAAATCATCTGGTAATTCAACAAATTACATTTCAACTTCAAACTCAATTCGATGTTATAATTGTTCCGGAGCTGGTCATCTTTCATCAGCATGCACAGAACCAAAACGTATGAGAGGATCTTGCTTCCGATGTGGGTCAACCCAACATGTTTTGAAAAACTGTCCCAAACCACCACCAAGAAATTCAAATCAAGTGGCTTTAATAGATAAATTCCGATTTCAAGAAAACTTACGTTTGAATGATGGTTCAACTGATATGTTACGAAATGATGTTATAGAAATTTCTGAGTTGAATAAGGTATGTGTCACTTTTATTGTTAATAATTCGGTAGGCGTAAGCAACATATTTGTTTCACTTTTCGATACTGGAAGTCCGGTTAATTTAATGAAAATTCCTGCAGTTCCAAAGCAATTGATATTCAATGAAACATCAAGTTCAAATTATAGAGGATTGGGAAACTTCAAAATATGTACCTATGGTATAATATCTGTTAAAATTTACTTTCGCAATCAAATAAAAACTATTGATGTTTACGTTGTTCCTAACCATTTTATGAATTATCCATTGTTATTGGGACTTAGTTTCTTACGATTGTTCAATATTAAATTATGTATAGCATCCAATATAATTGTTAAACCAAAAATTGAGTTACATTCAAATTTAAATAAAATTCAAATCTCAAACAAAATGTTGCATTGCGTATATGGTCTTATTGGCGAAAATGATGAGGGTGAGCTCAGTACTTGCAATCTTTGCCAGATGCCAACAAAAGCAAACAGAAGTTTAGAAGACGAATTAGATAATGTTTTTCTAAAAGAAATTATGAATATATCAATAGATAAATCGCCTTCTGAACAGTATGATATTAATCCTAGACTTGATGCATTCAATAAAAGATCTATTTTAGAAGCAATTCTTAATAACTATTCCGATTTTAATAAGATTCCTAAAATTGACCATGATTATTCCATGAAGTTAAGACTTACTTCCGATACTCCGTTAAGTTATTCACCCCGAAGGCTTTCATTCGCTGATAAACAAGTTGTTAATAGACAAATAGATGAAATGCTATCGCAAGGAATCATAAGACCAAGTACCTCTCCATATTCATTTTCTTTAGTTATAGTTCTGAAGAAAAATGGAGAAAAAATATTATGTGTTGATTATAGACCTTTGAACAAAATTACTGTACGTGATAGTTTTCCGTTGCCTTTAATTGATGATTGTATTGAACGCCTTGAAGGAAAACGTTATTTTACTACTTTAGATCTGAGGAATGGCTTTCATCATATAAAAATGGATGAGAATTCGATTCAGTACACTGCTTTTATAACGCCAGATGGTCAATACGAATATTTGAATATGCCGTTTTCCAAAGATTTATCAATTTTACATTGAAAGAATTTATTCGTGAAGGTTCCGTAGTGGTTTATCTTGATGATATAACATTAGCGACAAAAACTTTTCCGGAACATTTAGAACTTTTAAAAAGGGTTTTACGTCGACTTGGTGAATATCGTATGGAATTAAAATTAAGTAAATGTCAATTTTGTTATTCTGAAATTGAATTATTAGGGTTTTCAATTAGTGATAAGGGCATACGGCCAAATAATAAACATTTAGAAGCTATACAACGACTTTCGTTTCCGACTTGTATTGATGAATTACGAAAGTGTATAGGACTTTTCTCTTATTTCCGTCGCTTTATTAAGTCTTTTTCAACTATATCACTTCCTTTAAGAAACCTTATGAAACCAAATGTTCCTTTCCGTTTTGATAAAAATTGCCAACAGACATTTTCTGATCTATGCAAACAATTAGTTTCTAGTCCTGTTTTGGCGATTTACAATCCAAATAGAGAAACCGAATTGCATTGCGATGCTAGTTCTGAGGGTTTTGGTGGAATACTGGTTCAACGACAGGATGATGGCAAATTTCATTCAGTAGGTTATTTTTCTAGAGCAACTACTCCGACTGAGTCAAAGTATCATAGTTATGAACTAGAAACATTAGCTATTGTTTATTCTTTACAAAAATTTCATACTCAACTTGATGGTATACCGTTTTGTATTATAACGGATTGTAATTCACTAGCACATACTTTAGAAAAACAGGGAACAAATGTTCGCATTTCTCGTTGGGCTCTTATGTTAGAAAAATACAACTATACTATTAAGCATCGTAGTGGTTCATTGATGTCCCATGTCGATACATTAAGTCGTTATCATCCTCTGTTTATGGAGGAAGAATTGAAATCCAAAATTTCTATTGCATTGATTAATTCCGAAGACATTGATTTGCAATTAAGGGCCCTGCAAAATCGTGATGAAAACATCATTTTATTACGAAACGAGTTAGAATCCAAGCCAAACGAAAAGTACTCCATGGAAAATGGACTGGTCTATCGTAAAATTAATGACGATAAACTTCTTCTCTACGTTCCAAAAGAACTGGAGACAAGCATCATTCGTTCCGCACATGAGAAAATCTGTCATATGGGTTCTGAAAAGTGTGCATATGAAATTACGAAAAACTATTGGTTTCCGAACATGAAAGCAAAAGTTGAAAACTTTATTAAAAATTGCTTAAAGTGCTTAATACATTCTGTTCCGCCTTCCTATAACAAAAGGACACTCCATAATATTCCGAAAAAGGCTATTCCGTTTGATACAGTGCATGTTGATCATTTTGGTCCCCTTCCGTCAATTGTTTCAAAACGAAAACATATATTTGCTATTGTAGATGCTTTCACAAAACACGTTAAGTTATATGCAGTGAATTCGACCAGTTCTAAAGAAGTTTGTGCTTGCCTGTCTAAATATTTTGAACATTACAGTCGACCAAGACGAATTATAAGTGATCGTGGTACATGTTTTACATCAAACGAATTTGCTTCATTTTTAAAAGATAATAATATTGAACATATAAAGATAGCAACAGGTTCCGCACAAGCCAATGGTCAAGTGGAAAGAGTGAATCGTACTCTTAAATCAATGCTTGCGAAAATTTCAGAGCCAATTCAACATTCTGATTGGTCCAGATTATTAATTCGAGTAGAGTTTGCACTAAACAATTCTATGCATGCAACTACTAAGCAAACTCCGTGCCAGTTATTGTTTGGTGTTAATCAAAGAGGCTTAGAAATAGATAAGATTTCTGAATATCTTGATGATAACAGATCTGTTGAAATAGATTTAAATAGTTTGAAATTAGCTGCACAGGATAATATAGATTCTTCCCAAAAATATAGTTCTGAATACCATAATAAGCATCATAAGTCACCAATTAAGTTTTCCGAAGGTGATTTTGTTTTGATTCGAAACATTGATACGACATCAGGGTCAAATAAGAAATTCGTTCCGAAATTCCGTGGACCATATTGTATTCATAAAGTACTTCCAAACGATCGATATGTAGTAAGACATTGAGAATTGTCAAAATACACAAATAACATATGACGGTGTAATTGAGGCTTCAAGAATGCGTTTGTGGGCTGACTGGCGAGATTCTTTTCTGAGTGAATCTGGATCTGAAGAGTGACACTTATCAACTATTTTTATTTTAAATTATTTGCTATCATGATTTTCGGTTGTCGATCGAGTCGATCGATTATCAGGATGGCCGAGTTTTTATATATATTTTTATACAGATATTACTTGTTATGTTTTACTTTGTTTTATTAAGTTTTGTTAATATACTTTCAATATTTCTTATCAATCATAAAAAATAAAAATTATTCTAATATATGTTTTCAAACTGAAAACATTGATTTGTTATTTAAATAAATTATTTGGAAACGCTGGTACACAAAGAAGAAAGTATTTGACATAATATGAAAGATATTTTTGTTATCTTTCATTTGATATCAAAATATTTGTTCTACGTGCTATACTTTAGGATTTATGAGTAATTGTTTGCAAAAAGGCCGTTTTTTATTATATCCAATATTCAACTTCTTGCTGTATTATCTCGAAATTACCAAAACCAAATTCGAAAATATTTGGCAGATAGATTAAGCTTAACATAAGATTTTATTTGGTACTGGTCCCCTTAGTGTACGCTCGTGTTAAAAAAATGGGTCATCTTCTTTATGTTTAGTCACAATTTTTTTAGACAATCGTTTTCGAAAAAAATTTGTGTGACAATTGTTTTTTTTTAGCGATTTTTTCAAGTGAAAACTTCTATAGACTCGTTGTGCCCTTTTATATACTTATACTACTTACTTATGTAGGTCCTCAGTCCTACGAAGTCCGTTGGTGTTCCCTAGGGCCTCAACTACTCCTACGCGCCATCGTGTGCGCTTTCCAGCGATGTGTTTAAGCTCCCTCCAGCTCTTTCCCAATATCGTAGATTCCTCCTCAACTGTTCTTCTCCACGTGATTCTTGGTCTACCAACTCTTCTTCCTTCTTGTGTCAGTGGGTTCCACTACATTCCACTACATCAAATCCACTGCCACTTGCGCCTTCGTATGATGGTGTCTATGGGTTCCTGACCTGTTCGCCTATAGAAGTCCTCCTTAGAGATACGATAAGGCCAGAAAACCCGTAAGATGTTTCGAACACACCTATGTATTAACGAAGGTTTGCAGTTTCCTGTAGTTGTTATTTTCCAGGTGCTGCATCTATATAGCACAACTGATTTGACGTTAGAGTTAAACAGTCGTAGCTTTGTGTTCAAGCTGAGAGATTTGTTTCTCCAAACATTGGACAATATCCCGAAAGCAGCCTTAGCTTTTTCGATACGGCTGACGATGTCTAGTTCGTTTCCTCCTTCAGTAGAGACGATACTTTTAAAGTATTGGAAGTATATCTACTACTTTTTGACCAAAGTTCATCGGAGCGGATGATTGCGAGCTCCTGAGGCTAAACATCTTTGTTTTTCCCGTACATCAGTACATCACTAATCACCAACAAAAACAGGATTGGTGACAGTATGCACCCCTGTCTGACCCCGCTTTGGACTTCAAATTCTTCAGACAACCTACCTCAATGTAAGACTTGACATTTGGACCCATCATAAGTCGCTTTGATAATAGCAATGAGTTTCTCCAGTATACCCCTCCTCCGCAAAGCAAGCCAGGTAAACTCCTTGTTGACCCTGTCGAAAGCCTTATCGAAATCAATGAACAGCAGGTGGAGTGGTGATCGATATTCGACGCACTGTTCGATGATGATCCTCAAGCAGAGATCAAAAGTAAATCTCAACCTTTTGAAAGGTCTCTTAAATTACTCTCACTTGTTGAGATTTTCAAAAATGATCACGTAATAACCAGTTTCTTTATTATTTTTGTTTTTTCGGTTTCTCAGAGAGAAACTTTTATTTTGTTTTTTTTAGGTTTTGGTTACCCGGTGACCACTTATTGCTGAGAGAAAAAAATAAATCTCACTTGGAGATATTTAATTTGCTTTAGAAATTTCTTTGTTTAGAATTTTCAGGAAATGTTTATTTAGTCATTTATCAACATCCTTTGAGCAAACTTTATTGAAAGTTATTAGTGATAGTGAGTGACTTAAAATGGGTCGAAGGTCAAATAATAATATAAGAAATTATTTTGTTTTTAAAGACCAAATTAGAAAAATGACAAAGGGGAGAATTTTGTCCCTTAAAATTGATTGTGCGACGCGGTTTAACCGATCAATTCTTGGAATAAATCTCCAATTTATTGAACTTAAAAGAGATTCCTTAAATATTTGTGTTAAAACGTTAGGTATGGTCCAACTAAAATGTCCTTACATTTTTGAGATCGCTCTGCTTGTACTGGGCGTTCCAGCAACGCAAGTTTAAGTTGAAAGGGCATTTTCCTCTCTAAGTTTTATACTTAGTGAAAGGAGATACAATTTGAATCCAAAAAATCTTGAGAGTTTACTTTTAGTTAGGCTGAATACTTAAGAATTGATGTTTTTTACTTGAAAAATAAAGAAAACAATGTAATTTATCATTTGACCATTTTTGATTTATTTTCTATGGAAAAGGTTTTAGGTTAACCAATTATATATATTTTTGATTAAATAAGTCAACAGATAAGAGATATTTGTGAACTTAAATGATAAATCTCACCCAAAGACCTAAATAATTATTTTTTTAAAATAAATCACAGAGCAAGATCTAAATGAAATTAGAGAATTAAATAAATCTCAATGAGAAACCGATTGAAAATAAAGGTCAACGGTTATTTTGGATGTATATCCTCAAGGTGTTAATGTGATCAATACAGGAGGACCCAGTGCGGAAGCCTGCTTGTTCAGCGTCGGGGGTTGTTCGAGTTGTTCTTTTATGCGATCTAAAACAATCTTTGCTATTATTTGGGTGACTACAGGCAAAACGCAGATACCCCACCAGTTTTCGCACTTCATCAAGTCTTCTTTTTTTTGGGAGCTTGACAATCATTCCCTTTTTCCACTCTTCGGGAAAGCATTCGGAGACCCACGCTGTCTGCAGCAATTCGCTTGATGTTGTTGATGCTGCTTGTAGTAATTCTACGGGAATGCTGTCAAGTCCTACCGCTTTTTTGTTCTTCAGTGCTTTTATGGCAGTACATATCTCTTCCTTACTGAAAAATTGGTTAAAACATCAATGAATTCATCTAGTGGAGTCATTGAGCAAACATATTGTGACACGTTAGTGCTGTGTAGGTATATCGGTAAATGATATGAAATGGATAGTGAAAAGTTAAATGTGTATATAGTATAGTTATACTGCACATTGTTGAAATAATGTTTTTGATTATTACTTTAATATTTTAATGGTAGAATCATTGTGCAGTACAATAATAAGTCAATATGCCAATATATTTAAAATAAATGAATAAATAACAAAATTAATTTTAAATTATTCCATTTATTTTGGCATTTTAAATTTGTATACATTTTATTTAAAATAATTTTAAATTTTCGTATTTATTTTGGAGTTTGATAATTTTGCATTATTTATTTTCTTATATCTAACCTCTGCAATGCATCACGCAACTAGTAAAGGGTCCGCCAAATAACTTTTTTTTTTGAAAATGCTATAGAAAAACTAGGTAGGTACTGAATATTTTCTCAAATTTCTTTTTTATTTGAAATTTCAATTCTTCCGGTTAATAATGGAAAATAATTTCATTCAAATGGCTGCCTCGAGTCTCGCCTACTCTCTGGTAGCGAACACACGTGTTTTTCCGTAGAAGATTAGTCTATATTTTTCTACTCTTAATCGTGTTAAACCGACTTAAAATAAAGCGAAATCGCAATCTTTCTCCTAATGATGTTGACTCGGATGAGTCCGACAATAATTTAATTGAAAGTAAAAAACCTCATACGATGAAAATCAAGAGCAAAGCTAACAAGCTCACATTTGGGCCAAAAAATCTGGCTTCATCTAGCAGCAACTGTGCTGACAACAGTAAACTTGGAAGAGAGAATCCCTTCTACCCCCTTCAAGCTCTCATCGATGCTGATGAAAAAACTCACGCTGAAGATATGGTCGAACATGTAGATGATACATCAAAAAAAGCATCAAATCCTAAGCCACCACCTATAAATGTACTTAAATAGAGTGTTGTAAATATTCATAAAATTTTGAGTGCAAAATCCATTGACGACTACGTAATTAAACGCATGTCAATTGGGATTAAAATCTTGTCATCGAACATTGACACTTATAAAAAAATATGTACAGTTCTGACAGCTGAGAATTGTGAGTATTATACACACTCTATGAAATCTGAATTGCCATTTAAAGTTGTGCTAACTGGTCTGGACAAAAATGATCTGGATGCAATTAAAACTTATCTTCTAACTTCTGGTGTAAAGTGCATTGATATTAAAGTTGTGATTCGTCAATTAAATCCAATGGAACACACTTTTTTTATAGTATACCTTGAGAAAGGTAGCATAACCTTGAAACAGCTTCGTGAAATATTTGGTGTCATTAACAAAACAATTGTGCGTTGGAGCTTTCAAAGAAGGCTTCCTAGAAGAGTTACGCAATGTTATAACTGCCAGATGTACGGGCACGGGGCAAAACATTGCCATGTAAAAGCCTTCTGTTCGTTTTGTTCTGGTGAGCACCAGACGTCAGCGTGTAGCTCTAAAGAAGAAAACAAATGTGCAAATTGTGGTGGTCATCACCAATCCACTGACCCTCAGTGTCCAAGTCGACGAAGCTATGTAGAGTTTCGGCAGAAAACATCAACAAGGGCTCCTATAAGGAAAACAACAAATCCAGACTTTGTCAGAAGTGTTGAAGATTTTCCTCCGCTGCGTAAAGTCAACCTGAAACAACAACCAAGCGAGAATGTTTGGCAAAGGCCAAGTAGTAGTACTTCTAGAAATGTTAATATAAATACTAACAATGTAGATAGTACGTCTAACATGTTTACTTTAAATGAAATTCAAATGCTTACTAACGATTTAGTCTCTAAATTAAGATTATGTAAAGATAAATTTGAACAGTTCAATGTTATTACTGAACTTGCCTTAAAATACTTAAACTATGGATCAAAGTAATATAAAACTAATAACTTGGAATGCTAGGGGTGTAAGGAAAAAAATCATGGAATTTTTTTCTTTCATGATCCGAAATAATATAGATATCGCCTTGGTCACTGAAACCTGGCTAAAATGTAAACATTCTTTCTCTCACCCTAACTATATATGCTATCGACTAGATAGGCAAAGTGATAAAGGTGGAGGAATAGCAATTGTTGTAAGAAAAGAAATAAAATTTAAGTTGTTACCCTCAATGGAGACGAAAGTTATTGAAGCGTTAGGGGTTGAAGTTATTACCGGTGATAACCAAGCGTTTAAAATTATATGTACATATTTTCCAGGTCGTTCCCGTAACAGTCGGATAAAATACCATCTAAGAAATGATTTAATCAAATTAACACGTCTGCCTGGTCCATTCATTGTAGGCGGTGACTTTAATTGCCGTCACCAATCTTGGGGTTGTGTTCGTGCAAACAGATGGGGAAATATTTTGGATGAATTACACTCAAACTATCCGTTTTCATTGTTGTTTTCTCCTGATCCAACTTATGTTCCGAAAAATGAAAGGACAAATCCTTCTGTTCTTGATTTCTTCTTAACAAACTCTCCCAGTTTTATCTCTCAACCCCAAGTTATTAATGATTTATCGTCTGATCATTTACCAGTAATTATATATCTTCTTACTAATGCAATTTTAAAAGAAAATATTGTCTATAACTATAAAGCTATGAATAAATCTACTTTTAAAAACTCGGTAAAACTAAAATTAAGAAATATTACTAATCCATCACTTTCAGACATACGACTAAATTCTGACATTGATTCTATGGTCTCCAATCTAACAAATATCATTAAAGAAGGCGTTGAGCTTTCTGTACCTCGTTTTTGCGCTGGCACTGTTAAATCTAAGCTACCAACATACATTTATGATACTTTTTCCAAGCGAAATAAAGCTCGCCGAAATTGGCTGCGCTATAGACTGCCATTCTTTAAACTTGAACTTCAATATCTCAATAAACTTATCAATTTATTTATTGAAAATCATAGAAACTCAAAATGTAGTAAACTTCTTTAAGGTTTGGATAAATGTTCAAAACCCTTTTGGAACGTCACAAGGGTAGTTAAAAATAAACGAACACCAATCCCGATCATAAAAAAAATGATGTTAAATGCATAACATGTAGCGAAAAGGCAGAAGCCTTTTCAACACCATTTGCGTCCAATTTTAGAATTTCATCAAATCTTAGTAACCCGGCCACATCAAATTTAGTTGAATCCTCAGTAAATCTACTTAATTCACCTGTTTCAGACCTTCCTTCTGGATGGTTTGTTCAAACAAAGAAAGTTAAGAGCATAATAAAATTATCTCGTGTCGGAAAGTCTCCTGGCCTTGATGGCATTTCAAACCTATGTCTTGTCAACCTTCCGCGAATTGGCCTTCATTATCTGACTCAAATAATCAACTCCTGTCTAAAGTTGCAATACTTTCCTCAGGCCTGGAAAGTTGCGAAACTAATTCCTATTCCGAAGCCTCGTAAGCCTCCTGATGATCCTTCTAGTTACCGGCCTATTAGCCTTTTGAGTAATATTGCAAAGATTTTGGAAAAAGTTATAAGAAAAAAGTTAATACATTTCATTGACGAAAATTCAATAATACCAAACCAACAATTTGGTTTTCGATCAGGACATAACACCTGTCATTCGGTCCTGAGAATCACTAGACATATAAAATCAAACTTTAATGCCAAAAAATCTACTGGACTTGTTTTGCTTGACATCGAATCTGCCTTTGACTCTGTCTGGCATGATCATTAATTCACAAAATGATAATAATCTTTAATTTTCCTTTGGCCCTAACAGCATTAATTCGAAACTTTTTGCGTGATCGTACTTTTAAAGTTTATGTTAATTGTGCTTCATCTAATGAACAACTGATAACGGCTGGAGTCCCCCAAGGATCAGTTCTTGCCCCAATATTATATAATATATATTTGGCTGACTTTCCCAATTTGAACAACTGCTTTTCGTCAATTTTCGCTGACGATACAGCTTTATATAGCTCACACGAACTTCCTCTTCATATTTGTTCAGATCTTCAACAAGGTTTGCACTCTCTTAGTTCCTATTTTCACAGATGGAAAATAAAAATAAACGAATCAAAAACTCAATCTACATATGTTTTTTACACGAAAAAGACATCCTAGATTTCTTCCTAACAATCCTCTTAATTTAAATGGTTGTAATATCCCTTGGGCAGACAATGTTAAATACCTCGGCATTACTTTAGATAAAACCCTCACATAAAGCGGTCACATAGCTAACGTATTAAGCAAAACTGGAATTTTGATAAAAATTTTATATCCGTTTATTTATTTATATCTACACTTAGCCTGGAAAATAAGCTCATATTGTATAAAATAATTTTTCAAGCCCTTTTTATGTATGGGGCCCCTGTTTGGTATAAATGTGCGCGTACTCATATTAATAAATTACAAATAATGCAAAATAAAATTCTTAAAATGATTCTGGACTTACGATGGCACTTCTCCACCTCTGACCTACATAACATGTCAAACGTTGATTTTGTTTTAGACAAATTAATTTCCCTAGCAAACAAGTTCTTTGAAAAATGTATATTTTCCGAAAATCCTCTTATAGGTGAACTATTGCCTAGTTAGTTTGTAAGTATTTTATTTAGTTTTAAGTTAGGTTAATAATTTATGCATATATACATATGTATGTGTACATATATCTATGCACATGTATATGTGTATATGGGTGTATGTATGCATATATGTATGTGTATATTATATACCTGAAAAAAAAATTGTTAATGGGTTTTCACATGAACTTAAGCTTTCCCAAATTCACATGTTACAAATTATATTATTCTGTTAAACTATTTAATTAATATTTAAGTTGAATAAGCATTTGCTTCTGCACTTATTTAAAAAAAAATCAAAAATCCTATTGTATATATGTATTAACCTTCTACTTAAATTTAAATAAATGAAATAAAATGAAATAAAATGGCTGCCTCGGCTGGCCATGCAGTAGCCTACACGATCGGTCCAATCTTAAGGCACATTATCGATTGTGTGCAGCTGTATTCCAGCAATGGCTTCATGAAAATTATTTATTGAGAATTCAAATCGAAGTGAGACAAGGAAAGACTACAATTTTTGTGAGAGTTAGAAAGACTAAAAAAAACGGACATTTTACTGTTTTGGGAGACTTTCTTTTGTTTACATTTTTTTAGTCGAGTACGCTTTACGGTAGTCGCCTTTACCAGACGACACACAAAAGCAGTAGAAAGAAACAAATTTGGGTAGGTATTCGTATTCCTGTATGGTTTGATCTTTGATGAATTTTGTGTTGTTGATGATCAGATGGATGTAATTTAGATAGGTAGGTATGGAAATATAATTAATTTAATGTTTTAAGTCCGAGCGTTAAGGAAAATGAAAAAGGTTTGCAAGAGTTTTAAATTTTCGTGAAAATCCAAAATAAAGCTAAATATACGTAGGTATGTGAATGGTTATCATGGCTAGGCAAAACAATGCAGATTCTTATTCATCTTTAAAAAATAATCTTATTGAAAATCATGAACTAGGTAGATAAGTATAAGGAAATTATGTTCATATTTAGAAACAGAAATGGTTTAAATATTATGTGTTCTCTTTTTAATACTTTCCATGAAAAAATGTTGTTTTAAATATTTAAATATATTTGCATAGGTCGGTAGGTATGTATATTTCTTCTTATTAAAATAAGAACTTTAAATGTTCCTTTTTAGACTAGTTTTTCTTACTTATCATCTTATTTTGCATTTTTAATTCGAGTATGTATATGTACATATATGTAGGTAGGTAATAGGTACAATCTGTTATTTTAAGGACAAGAGTAAAACATTTATAATTTTAACATTTACTTAACTACTTACATATGTGTGTACTTGTATAGTTAGGTATGTTAGTTACTTTTAATTAACTAGTTAAATACCTTGATCAAAACTTTTATGTCCTAAAAAATTATGGGAAAAAAGTCAGACACTGTGACTTACCTAGGTACATAGATAAGTTTGCCACTTAAAAATGTCTTAAGATCATTTTTCATTAATTTTAGTAAGTCGTTTCAATTCTGATTTCAAATCATAGTGTGTATGTAGGTAGGTACCTTCATTTCATGGCATGTATAGTCTTTACGACAGCAATTTTAGTTGGATTATGCACCCAGTAATTTTTATTAAAGTATTTTACTAATTTAGATTTTTACAAGTTTGCACTTCAATCGACTTGAAGTCAAAAATGTACCTACAATGTATTCCAAGTCATTCCAAAATTTTCATTGTTATAGGTAACATTTAGTTTTCCTTTTACATATTCTGCAAAACTCATTAGGCCTATTAGCCTTTTGAGTAATATTGCAAAGATTTTGGAAAAAGTTATAAGAAAAAAGTTAATACATTTCATTGACGAAAATTCAATAATACCAAACCAACAATTTGGTTTTCGATCAGGACATAACACCTGTCATTCGGTCCTGAGAATCACTAGACATATAAAATCAAACTTTAATGCCAAAAAATCTACTGGACTTGTTTTGCTTGACATCGAATCTGCCTTTGACTCTGTCTGGCATGATCATTAATTCACAAAATGATAATAATCTTTAATTTTCCTTTGGCCCTAACAGCATTAATTCGAAACTTTTTGCGTGATCGTACTTTTAAAGTTTATGTTAATTGTGCTTCATCTAATGAACAACTGATAACGGCTGGAGTCCCCCAAGGATCAGTTCTTGCCCCAATATTATATAATATATATTTGGCTGACTTTCCCAATTTGAACAACTGCTTTTCGTCAATTTTCGCTGACGATACAGCTTTATATAGCTCACACGAACTTCCTCTTCATATTTGTTCAGATCTTCAACAAGGTTTGCACTCTCTTAGTTCCTATTTTCACAGATGGAAAATAAAAATAAACGAATCAAAAACTCAATCTACATATGTTTTTTACACGAAAAAGACATCCTAGATTTCTTCCTAACAATCCTCTTAATTTAAATGGTTGTAATATCCCTTGGGCAGACAATGTTAAATACCTCGGCATTACTTTAGATAAAACCCTCACATAAAGCGGTCACATAGCTAACGTATTAAGCAAAACTGGAATTTTGATAAAAATTTTATATCCGTTTATTTATTTATATCTACACTTAGCCTGGAAAATAAGCTCATATTGTATAAAATAATTTTTCAAGCCCTTTTTATGTATGGGGCCCCTGTTTGGTATAAATGTGCGCGTACTCATATTAATAAATTACAAATAATGCAAAATAAAATTCTTAAAATGATTCTGGACTTACGATGGCACTTCTCCACCGCTGACCTACATAACATGTCAAACGTTGATTTTGTTTTAGACAAATTAATTTCCCTAGCAAACAAGTTCTTTGAAAAATGTATATTTTCCGAAAATCCTCTTATAGGTGAACTATTGCCTAGTTAGTTTGTAAGTATTTTATTTAGTTTTAAGTTAGGTTAATAATTTATGCATATATACATATGTATGTGTACATATATCTATGCACATGTATATGTGTATATGGGTGTATGTATGCATATATGTATGTGTATATTATATACCTGAAAAAAAAATTGTTAATGGGTTTTCACATGAACTTAAGCTTTCCCAAATTCACATGTTACAAATTATATTATTCTGTTAAACTATTTAATTAATATTTAAGTTGAATAAGCATTTGCTTCTGCACTTATTTAAAAAAAATCAAAAATCCTATTGTATATATGTATTAACCTTCTACTTAAATTTAAATAAATGAAATAAAATGAAATAAAATGGCTGCCTCGGCTGGCCATGCAGTAGCCTACACGATCGGTCCAATCTTAAGGCACATTATCGATTGTGTGCAGCTGTATTCCAGCAATGGCTTCATGAAAATTATTTATTGAGAATTCAAATCGAAGTGAGACAAGGAAAGACTACAATTTTTGTGAGAGTTAGAAAGACTAAAAAAAACGGACATTTTACTGTTTTGGGAGACTTTCTTTTGTTTACATTTTTTTAGTCGAGTACGCTTTACGGTAGTCGCCTTTACCAGACGACACACAAAAGCAGTAGAAAGAAACAAATTTGGGTAGGTATTCGTGTTCCTGTATGGTTTGATCTTTGATGAATTTTGTGTTGTTGATGATCAGATGGATGTAATTTAGATAGGTAGGTATGGAAATATAATTAATTTAATGTTTTAAGTCCGAGCGTTAAGGAAAATGAAAAAGGTTTGCAAGAGTTTTAAATTTTCGTGAAAATCCAAAATAAAGCTAAATATACGTAGGTATGTGAATGGTTATCATGGCTAGGCAAAACAATGCAGATTCTTATTCATCTTTAAAAAATAATCTTATTGAAAATCATGAACTAGGTAGATAAGTATAAGGAAATTATGTTCATATTTAGAAACAGAAATGGTTTAAATATTATGTGTTCTCTTTTTAATACTTTCCATGAAAAAATGTTGTTTTAAATATTTAAATATATTTGCATAGGTCGGTAGGTATGTATATTTCTTCTTATTAAAATAAGAACTTTAAATGTTCCTTTTTAGACTAGTTTTTCTTACTTATCATCTTATTTTGCATTTTTAATTCGAGTATGTATATGTACATATATGTAGGTAGGTAATAGGTACCATCTGTTATTTTAAGGACAAGAGTAAAACATTTATAATTTTAACATTTACTTAACTACTTACATATGTGTGTACTTGTATAGTTAGGTATGTTAGTTACTTTTAATTAACTAGTTAAATACCTTGATCAAAACTTTTATGTCCTAAAAAATTATGGGAAAAGAGTCAGACACTGTGACTTACCTAGGTACATAGATAAGTTTGCCACTTAAAAATGTCTTAAGATCATTTTTCATTAATTTTAGTAAGTCGTTTCAATTCTGATTTCAAATCATAGTGTGTATGTAGGTAGGTACCTTCATTTCATGGCATGTATAGTCTTTACGACAGCAATTTTAGTTGGATTATGCACCCAGTAATTTTTATTAAAGTATTTTACTAATTTAGATTTTTACAAGTTTGCACTTCAATCGACTTGAAGTCAAAAATGTACCTACAATGTATTCCAAGTCATTCCAAAATTTTCATTGTTATAGGTAACATTTAGTTTTCCTTTTACATATTCTGCAAAACTCATAAATTTATTTCATTTGAGGCTTTTTTTGTTCTAACAGCCAGTTTTAAAACATTTTTTTCCCCTTTTCTTACTGATAAGAACAAAGAAATTATAGTAAAAGTTTTTGAATTGCGTTATCAAGCTATTTTTAAAAAGATCTAAAATAAGATACATAGGTACCTACCTAGTAAACAATGGAAAATCGAGTTAATTCCCACTTTGTTTTTAGGTATATATATTGCAAACAAGGTTTTTAAACGGCAAATAAGTTATAAGATTTTTGATAACTCTAGCCTGAATAAAACTTCAAAATCACTCTATGTATATCGTCAGGTTCTTAAAAATAAAAAACTTCTCATTATAACTTGAAAACTTGGCTTTATTGAAGTTTGTGGGTTACAATAAATCGCCAATCAAAGAAAAATAATCCGGTGTTCTCGGATTCAAAAAAACACAATTTCTTTTCCTCATGTAAACTTGTTAATTTTTGTTTAAACTACGCACATAATTGATTTATTCTTGATGTTAATGGATTTACTTTTGATGTTGTTTGATAGAAATTTTAATTTTTTAATTGCTATCAGACTTAAGACATTTCTCGAGACATTTATACCAATTTTTCTTATAACTTCTTGTAGGTAGTTTTTATTTTTTGTAAAAAATGTCAAGTTGATTTTTCTCAACATTTTATAATTTATTGAAAATTGTACAATGTATATTGTATTTGAAGTCAATATCATTGCTTGTTATGAAGATATTTGAGTCGAAAAACAATTTTTAATACTCTTTGGTAAATTTTGGTTTCAGTTTCTTATTTTTTGAAAAAAAAAACGGTCAATACGATAAATGTCAAAAATGTACCAAATTCTAACATGCGCATTATGCAAACAATAAACTCTCGACATATTCACAATAGTCAAGAAAACACTTTTGCATTTTTTTAACTTAATTTTGGTTTTAGGTTTCTATTTTTTGTAAAAGAACTTTCAAATCGATATTTTTCAAAATTATTTCATATTTTAACAGTTGTATATTGTATAATAAAAATCAATTTGAAGTCAATATTGTTACCCGGTCTTGAGATATTCGAGCCAAAAAACATTTTTTACAAAATTCGTGATAGATTTTTTTTGTACTTTTTTATTTTTTGTAAAAAAAACTGTCAGTTGAATTTTTTTTCAAACTTTCAACATATGTCAAAAACATCATTTCATGTAGTAGAACATAGTTTTGAATAGGTATTATACAATTTTGATTCATTGTACCTATATTTGAGCCCCAAACATTACCTACGTTGAAAATTTTCCAGTGAATGGAATAAATATTTATTTGAAGTCAATAACATATTTTTTTCCTGAGATAGGTATTTGAGAAACCAAAACAGCCGTCCAAACGTTGTCTAAAAAAGATATAGGTAGGTATAAAATATAAATGCATAAACCAAAAATGTTTCAATTTATTATTCGGATGAAAAATCAAGAACTTGACTCTAAAACTTGTACATACACACATGCATTCAAGTATTTCGAGATTTTATAGTCAAAAAAAAATTATTTGAATTTAGGACAATAAAATAACAAAATCCTTTAAAAAAAAAAAAAAAAAAAAACAAATATTGAACCATCTATATTATTAATATAGTATAGTTTGAAAAAAACTAAAAAACACTCTTTTAAAACCCATCATACTAAAAAAGCGGAAAATAATTGTTAATATAAGCTGAAAACAATAATGAACTAAAAATACAAGTGTTATTGTGAATAAGCGTGGGGCGCTCGATATATGAAAAAAAAATATGGCCAATGCGCCCAACGCTTTTTCACAATAACACTTGTATTTTTAGTTCATTATTGTTTTCAGCTTATATTAAAAATTATTTTCCGCTTTTTTAGTATGATGGGTTTTAAAAGCGTGTTTTTTAGTTTTTTTCAAACTATATTTATTTTTCAACCGATTTTCGGTCTGTATACCTGTTGGAATTTGGTTAACCCGAACAATTTTACTAAATGAGAGTAGGTACATATTTTCTTAAAACAAAGTGATACAATTATAGGATTAATTAGAAAAGACCGTTGGAATTTCCCTACATTAATGAATGGGCTACCTAAAAAGGATATAAAAAAGTGCGTCACTAGGATGAGGCCATTGCGAATATTTGTTGTAGAAGTTCACATCTGCAATTTTTTTCAAAATTTTGGTTGCAATATTTAAGAACTTTTTACAAATAACTCTTTTTATTAAATTTCAATTACAAATGGGGTACGGAAAGACGTTGACAGTGGCAGAAAGAGGACAAATCGATGCTTTCAAGGAAATGGGACTCTCAAGCCGAGAAATAGCAAGAAAGCTGAACAGAAGTAAGACAGTTGTAAACAACTATCTTGCTGATCCTCAAAACTATGGAAAAAACCAAAAAGAACGCACAGCCCAAGCAACAACATCCCAAGAAAAGCGGTTAATTTTACGTATTGCTTCAAATTCTACTCAATCAGCTACTTAAAAAAGGTCCAAAAGCGAAGTATCAGCCAGTATTTCTACAGTCCGAAGGATAATAAGAAAAGATGGTACTATCCAGAGAAGAAAACTCAAAAAGAAACCTGTTCTAAAGCAAGTACACAAGGAGCTGCGAATGAACTTTGCAACAGAACATGTCTCTTGGAGCAGTCAATGGAAACGCGTCGTCTTTTCGGATGAAAAAAAGTTTAACCTTGACGGCCCCGATGGTTGCAACTTTTATTTCCATGATTTAAGAAAAGAGGAACTAATTTTGGGAAGACATCACAGCCGTACATCAGGTGTTATAGTGTGGGGAGCTATCACCTACTATGGCAAAATCGAATGGGAGTTTCTTTCTACAACAATGAACGGAAACAGCAACAAATGCTTGTTGGAACGGTCATTTCCGAAGATGAAAAATATTTTTGGACCTCTGCCTTGGATTTTCCAACAAGACAATGCCCCCATCCACACTTCCAGGGTTGTCAAAAGCTGGATTTTATTAGAAAACGTAGAGCTTTTGCCATGGCCACCCTATTCACCGGACTTGAACATAATCGAAAACGTATGGGCATGGCTATCTCGAAAAGTTTATGAAGGCGGTAGACAATTTGAAGACAAGGACTCCTTAATTGAAGCTATCCGTGATGCCTGGGACGAGATTTCACTTGACTATTTAAAAAATCTTTATGATTCCATTCCAAACCGTCTAATAGAGGTCATATCGAAAAATGGGGGGCATACTCATTATTAATTGAGAAAAACTTAATAAATAAATGTTTGAAAACCAAAAACTGTTAACATTTCTTTCATTTTTTTGATATTTTATAAGATTTTTCATGTGGCCTCATCCAAGTGACGCACTTTTTCATACTGTTTTTAAGTAGCTCTTTAATTAATGTAGGGAAATTCCAACAGTCTTTTCTATTTAACCCCTTAATTTTATTACTTTTTTTAAAGAAAATATCTACCTACTCAAATGTAGTAAATTTGTATGGGTACGAAATTTCCAGCAGGTATAAAGAACGAAAATCGATTAAAAAATATGTGGCCTCATCCTAGTGATTGGCAGTGTACAATGTACATACCTACCTACTCTTCATAATACACACATTTTTCTTCCTCGCCTCGAACAAACTTCTTATCAAGAAAAAACTTACTTCGTAAAAAACAAAAAAATCGATCGAAGAAGCTAAGCCGCCGCCGCCGTCGACGACCACGACCTCTCAGTCATTGACTCAAGGTCATATGCATCTCTCCACTCTGCGACACTAGCGCCAGTAGGCATGTGGTCACCCTAAAAGACTCAGCCATGAGAGTACTATAGTTTTCATATACAAAGCTAATACTACGTTTTCACCGGCCATAAATCCGAGATTTAGGGAATGAGATTTAAAATAAATATCGAAGTGTTTTCATCAGCACAGTTAGATTTATTTTGACGTTTGGTCTGCGACATTTTACAATTCACAAAAGGAAAAGGGGATTTTTACTCTTTTAGTCGCCAAGACTTGTTTGTCATCAATCATCATCAATGTATAGAATGTTTAATTTTGAATCTTCTACGTTTTTTTTTTTAATTCACTATTTTCCTATAAATCAATTTTAAAAGTACTTGTAATTGGAACCTTCAACAATTGTTCATCTATGTACGTTCAGCTTTCAAAACAAACAAAAAAATGACATTTTAATGAGCTCGTTGCTACAATTAGGTGTCCGTTGCATACAAACAGGAGTTTTAGTTCACTGAAAGCATTCAGCAAATGGTTTTCAACTAGATTTCGAGGAGATTTATTCTAAATCTTCATTTGAGGAAATTTATATTTATATGGTGAATCTTCAAGATTTAGAGGAGTCTTATGACTAAATCTCGGTTTAGTGCCCGGTGAAAACGTAGTATAAAACAGATTTGAAGCAAGTCTGTACGCAGCGATGCGCCAGATCACATGTGCATACTTCAGATTTTTGATGTTGATTACAGTGCATGAGAAATACCTCAAGTTTTTAAAGGCATATCATTTGTTCCAGATAATAACCTCAAGGCCGTGGACAAGATTTATTTATTCAGGAAATGAAAGATAATTGCACGCAATTTTTCATCAACTATTTCTGGTGATAAAAATTAATGAACACGATGAATTCAGGAAAGCAACGCGCATGGGGATAAAGGAGTTCAATTTGTTGTCAAGTCGTATATTACGAAAAATTAAAGGAACAGGATTTAACTCTGTAGTCCATTATCCCGGAATGTCTCTTGGCTATTCTATTGCTGAAATCATTCTTGAAACATCCGTAGCAATCTGGGACGGTTGGCAGGCTTCTACCTACATAGCTCAGCCAAATGTAAGCAATGAATTTGAAATTGTATAAATATGTACATACATTAGGTAAATCTGGAACCTAATTTTTGTAACTTAATGCATAGTTATGAGGTTAGTGTAGGAATTTAAATTTAATTTTACTTAGGTTGAAAAAAAAAATTACAATTACAAATTTAGCAATAAAGATATCGTGCAGCACAGCGCTGCATGCAGAATTTCAATGATTCTGCTCCTATAAGAACCCGTGTAATTTATTTTCGCTGAAGAGAAAATTCTGCACATGTGAATCATAAAGAATCAAATTTGATAGTCAAAAATATAATAGTCAACAATCAGCATAGCCGATTCTGTGGAGTGTCTACCGGTCTCTCGCTCTATTTCAGATAAAATAATGTAGGTACATAGACAATAGCCTAGTCTAGTCACTATACTTCGTCCAAATCGAATGTGCAGTACAGACCTTATGGGAGAGCTTTTTTTACCAGTTGTACATGACACACATTCGTACCACAAATAATCATATACAGATGTCTGACGCTTATGGAGAAGAATGACCTATGAAATGAAAAAGCTTTATTTTTAAAAGCTTTACGCTAATGGAGAAGAATGACCTATGAAATGAAAAAAGCTTTATTTTTAAAAGGTTTAAATAAGATCTTTTCCTACAAAATCAAATCTCTTTCTGAAATATTTTGTTGCTCTACTCTCTGCCACTCTTTTCTATTCTTTTTACCCCTTTCGAGATTATTTGTTTTTGTTTGTCTATTCGTTGCTTGCTTTTTTGTATAGTCTTCCATCCCAGGTATATTTTTCTTTGTGCTACGACCAAGGCCAGACAAGTGATGGTTTTTTTTATTATGCTTTTGTTGTTGTATTTGCGTCTATAATTTGTAAGATCGTCTCAGATTTGAGACAAAATAAAAGGATAAGATTGAATGTGTTGATTTACACACATGTATGTATAATACAAATATTGTGAATTGGTTGGTTTGACTGTGTAGGATTTTTCATTCTGGAATGAATATTTGAAAGATTTTACCACAAATAATAATATACAGATGTCTCATCCCCATACAAAAAAATGTCCTAAGAAATTTTATTAGCCGACAAAATATCAGCTGACAAAACTACAAAAATCAAAAAATTCAGAGCGACAACTTTCAAAGTTCAAATGAAGAGAGACCAAAAGAAGAACTCACAAAATGTAAAGCTTTTCAATGAATTTCTCCGTCTCATAAGAATGTGGCACAAAAAATATCACACATCCCTTTTTCTCTCATTGTTATTTTTATTAATTCACTTCTTTTCCGAGATATGTTTATTTCTATTCTTTTTTCCTCCTTTTCTTGTGTGAATATTGTTGTTGTATTCCTGTATACATTCTTTGGCAGGCGCCTGCTTGGCTGGATAATTCTACTTGTATTGCATTTTGTAGGTATCTATCTACGTCAATGTGGGGAAGGATTTTGGAAGTTGATGATTTGGATTGCAGAAAGCAGTGTTGCCTCAGGGCAAGTTATATATGAATTGCTCACGAAGAAAAATAAGTCCTTTTAGTAAAAACATTTATTTTCAAAACAAAATGTAAATAGGTTTATTAAACTTTACAATTTGATACATTGCCTTTTTTTAAGGAAATAATTATTTTAAGGTGAAAGAACTATGGAACAGTAGGTCAATAAAAGATATGTCCTTAAATCAAAAAGGAAAAAAAGAATATTCAGGGATAAAATTGTGTTACTGTGGCAACTCCAGAATATAGATCTTTTCCTATTGAAGAATATTTCTTTTTCTTAATAGAAAAAAAAATATTTTCTGTGTATTTGTATTTCTTTGTATTGTTTTTGTATCACTAGTCGGGTTTGTCATTTTTTGCAGATGTGTACATTGTAGATACCTATTTCTTATTGGGATGTACGAGTATGTAACTGCATATTGAAAAAAAAAAAAAAAAAAAAAATAATTTAATTTGAAGTCAATTGGTATGTGGGGTGGGTGGGTTACACATGTTGAGCTGAGGTAGTGACAAAAAAATTCTTTTTTGGGATATTTAATTATATTGGTAGAAAAGTTATCTACGCAATTCATAAATAAAGCATTGTTGAAGCACTACAATTTATAGAATTTGCTTTGTATATGCTAAAAATTTGTTCACAATTAGAATTTTCCTTTTATAAACAAAAAACAAAAAATAAAAAACTCCAAAACTTAATAAATGTCTAAAATATAGTGTTCATTTGTATATTATACATATGTCGGTACCTATACTTAATAGTACAGTGGAAACTCGATTAACCGGGATTCGATTAACCGGGACGCTCTATTATCCGTGATGAAAATATTTAAGATTCTTTCTAAACAATAAAGACAATGTATTTATTTAAACTCTATTATCCGTAATAAACTCTACTATCCGTAACATGACAACAGGGCCCCATTTCACAAAACAACTTATCAACTTTTCACTTCGCACTTTTCAAATTTTTCGTCAATTTGCAAAAATTCTGTTCCACAGACTATTAAGTTTGATAAGTGAAAAGCTAAAACTGATAAGTGATGTAGTTTACAAGGTCTTTGCAATTTTTACAAATTTAATATTGAAAAGTGTAATTTGCAAAAAAGACTTTGCCAAAATTACATATGCTGCTTCGTTTTCGTTCCACAATAAACTTCAAATTATATTTTTGCAAAGCGAATTTTGATTAGTTTATTTGCAAAGAGAACGATCGCTTTGCAAATACAAGTTGGTATTACTAGTGCAGCTTTCAAGATTTTAAGACTAGAGTTTTTACTTGACTATGGTGAAGACACGCGTGTAAAAAGAAATTATAAAGACCGTATTCATTTTTCGGACTTCAAAATTATAATTTTAATGAGTATTTTCGTTCAAATAGAATTCAAGTTAATTTCCTTTTAAGTAAAATTGAAGAAAAATTAGTGTATGGTACAATACTTAAATAATGTTCCCAACACAAACAACAATTTTATGAAACGGTACGTGCTAAATAAAATTAATTTTTCTTTAATCAAACACAACACTGCATGTTTTGTTATCAATTTTGATTTTGAAAAGTAATTCAAAGTGATAAGACAAAAGTGCAAAGATGATTAAATGCTTTTTGGAACACTTTGCAGAAGAGTTACATTAAATGCAAAGTCTTTACATAGAGTGCAGTCTTAGTAAAAATTTGGTTAGGGCAAAGTAAAATTTGCAAAGAATATTGTGGAACAGACACACTTATCACCTTTCCAAAAACTCAAGATAGAGTTATATAAAGATGTCCTATCTTCCCTGTACTGCACATTAGCTTTGGACGAAGTATAATAAAAACTCGGTTCCCATCAATCACCGAAATCAAGTTAGTAGAAAAGATGTCTTACCATCTCGAAACCTACTGCGTGCTGTTGTCATGTGTTCTTTCTTTCTCTCCTCTGTCCTTCTGTCTTGTATTAATGTCTTGTGTTGCATCGCCTTATAAAGTCTTAGTAGCTCAAGGTGCAACTGTTTCTACTCCGTAGTCCGTGCATTTACGTGCTGTGTAGTATTTAATGTAATGTAATATGTTTGTTATAATAGCATAAGCTATTTAGAGTCAATACACTGAACTCACTAAGAAAGGTCGTCATTCAATTAATGTGCGAACACTACGGATTCTACCCCAGAAGAGATGTCTCATTTCTCATTGTGCAATCTCTGTGCTTCCCTTTCCCGCCTGGAAAAAAAACCAAAAAAAGTATTTTCATTTTTTTTTTTTAATTTCTCAAAAACCAAAACTATTTTTTAGCTTTTTTTGGGATAAATTTTGGTTTTAAAATTAGTTCTTTCGAAAACTATATTTTTTTTCACTTGATTTAAAATTTAGCTGATGGAATAGACTGTTGGCTTTAAAAAAATGTATCATACTTAATTTTACATATCACCGTTATTTTTTAAAAATTCGTTTTCCGATCAAAGCATTTTTATTTCAAATTGCCCCTACCGCCTAAACGGGGCGAGATAGACCCCCCCTCCCATAGTAAAAAATGCTTGTTTTGAGCCCCCCTACAAAATACCGTTATCAAATCTTGGCCCCCTAGTTATCGTACTCTCCCAATTTTGCTCAATGTAACTTCTGAAAAAAAAGGAATTTAGATATGCAAATTCAATGGAGCAGTTTAATTCTCTGGAAAAACTAGTCATATTCATTTCTTGACATACAATAAGTTTATTTTTAAAAAGAACTTAATGCTAAGCAATAATTTAAAATTCTATTAACTTTACCAATATTTGTTTTCTTTAAATTTTAGTTAATTCAAGAGGAACAACTCTCTTCAACACATCTGTGTTAACAATTTTTTAACTTTATTATTTGCAGAACCAGTAGTAACAGAGTAGATTGGAATCGACTTTACTGATGTGCTTTGCTTAACTACGAACTGCTTCTTCACGAAAGTAATGCTGTTAGTAGAATTTATCGTTTGAAATGCCCTGTTAGTATTGTTCTTATTAAAATAAATGTATTGTATGTTAAATGAACTGTTAATTGTTGAATATTATATTGTTACATTGTAAACATAAATTCACAAAAAAAAACTACCAAATTACAGTCAAAATTAGCTTGTAATTATGTTTAGTAGTTAATTATAAATAATGAAATAATTTTTTTTCTGGATCATTTAATTTTCTTTTTCAATGAAATAAACTTTAAAATAAAAGTATTATCTTTGTTCTTTTACTTTGACAGCAACAATTTTTTTAAATTAATTTAAAGTCTCTCATCCAATGTGTAATAATTACCAGACCAGAATTTAACCAGGCAATAATAGAATTCTATTTTAATGAACATAATATTAAAAATTTAGTTTGCAACTCATATTATGGTCACGGCTTCTTAGAATCTACTAAAACATCTTATATTCTTATATTAAGGGTTAATATTATTAAAAGCAGAAACATTTCTAGTTTGATCTAAGCCACAGTTCAAGTTAGCATGTTTAACTCTTCGAACATGGCCAGAAGTACATATTGCGCTCGTTTTCTTACTTTTGAACTTTTTGAATTTTATTCATTATTTTGTATTTGTTAAACAAAACTCAAAAAAATAATAAAGAGAGCGACCATTTTTATTTAATCAATTCATTAAAGGAAGTGTACCTAATGATATAAGACATTTTGAGCCAATGTATTTAAAGTCTTCTGACTTTCAAAACTCCCTTGGACCTCAAATATATTAGTGAACTGTCTTGATTCTTTATTTCTATGCCAAATTATTTATCTTCCAAATTTATTAAAAAAAATTTATTTTAAAGGTAGTTTGTAAAATATGTATTTTACCTGTTGTTCTAAAAAAACACATGATTTCATGTAAAGGACTTTTACTTCTTACAATATAGTCCAATTTCTTTACTTTTAGTTGAAATGGACCAAGCATTAAAAACTATCCTAAAATCATAGTGCATGTGTTTTAAGCTATGTGCTATGTGTATTGGTTTTGAATTTGCCATTTATGTAACGCGACCCGACTTCAAGTCTTCGCAATAACGTGATCGTTGCAATAGTTTTGACTGGTTCAGCATTTGCTCAAACAGGGTTTATATACCTCGCATCCCAATGATTCCATTATTAAATTCACATAGGGAGTTATTGTAATCGGTCCGATTTGTCAAATTGAAATTTTTGAGAAATGTGGACGTTTTATGGTTCCTAGAATCTAAATTCGTCATTTGTAGAGAGATGTCTGTGTGTGTTTGTAGGTGCGTATGTACGTATCTATCTATCTATCTATCTATCTATCTATCTATCTATCTATCTATCTATCTATCTATCTATCTATCTATCTATCTATCTATCTATCTATCTATCTATCTATCTATCTATCTATCTATCTATCTATCTATCTATCTATCTATCTATCTATCTATCTATCTATCTATCTATCTATCTATCTATCTATCTATCTATCTATCTATCTATCTATCTATCTATCTATCTATCTATCTATCTATCTATCTATCTATCTATCTATCTATCTATCTATCTATCTATCTATCTATCTATCTATCTATCTATCTATCTATCTATCTATCTATCTATCTATCTATCTATCTATCTATCTATCTATCTATCTATCTATCTATCTATCTATCTATCTATCTATCTATCTATCTATCTATCTATCTATCTATCTATCTATCTATCTATCTATCTATCTATCTATCTATCTATCTATCTATCTATCTATCTATCTATCTATCTATCTATCTATCTATCTATCTATCTATCTATCTATCTATCTATCTATCTATCTATCTATCTATCTATCTATCTATCTATCTATCTATCTATCTATCTATCTATCTATCTATCTATCTATCTATCTATCTATCTATCTATCTATCTATCTATCTATCTATCTATCTATCTATCTATCTATCTATCTATCTATCTATCTATCTATCTATCTATCTATCTATCTATCTATCTATCTATCTATCTATCTATCTATCTATCTATCTATCTATCTATCTATCTATCTATCTATCTATCTATCTATCTATCTATCTATCTATCTATCTATCTATCTATCTATCTATCTATCTATCTATCTATCTATCTATCTATCTATCTATCTATCTATCTATCTATCTATCTATCTATCTATCTATCTATCTATCTATCTATCTATCTATCTATCTATCTATCTATCTATCTATCTATCTATCTATCTATCTATCTATCTATCTATCTATCTATCTATCTATCTATCTATCTATCTATCTATCTATCTATCTATCTATCTATCTATCTATCTATCTATCTATCTATCTATCTATCTATCTATCTATCTATCTATCTATCTATCTATCTATCTATCTATCTATCTATCTATCTATCTATCTATCTATCTATCTATCTATCTATCTATCTATCTATCTATCTATCTATCTATCTATCTATCTATCTATCTATCTATCTATCTATCTATCTATCTATCTATCTATCTATCTATCTATCTATCTATCTATCTATCTATCTATCTATCTATCTATCTATCTATCTATCTATCTATCTATCTATCTATCTATCTATCTATCTATCTATCTATCTATCTATCTATCTATCTATCTATCTATCTATCTATCTATCTATCTATCTATCTATCTATCTATCTATCTATCTATCTATCTATCTATCTATCTATCTATCTATCTATCTATCTATCTATCTATCTATCTATCTATCTATCTATCTATCTATCTATCTATCTATCTATCTATCTATCTATCTATCTATCTATCTATCTATCTATCTATCTATCTATCTATCTATCTATCTATCTATCTATCTATCTATCTATCTATCTATCTATCTATCTATCTATCTATCTATCTATCTATCTATCTATCTATCTATCTATCTATCTATCTATCTATCTATCTATCTATCTATCTATCTATCTATCTATCTATCTATCTATCTATCTATCTATCTATCTATCTATCTATCTATCTATCTATCTATCTATCTATCTATCTATCTATCTATCTATCTATCTATCTATCTATCTATCTATCTATCTATCTATCTATCTATCTATCTATCTATCTATCTATCTATCTATCTATCTATCTATCTATCTATCTATCTATCTATCTATCTATCTATCTATCTATCTATCTATCTATCTATCTATCTATCTATCTATCTATCTATCTATCTATCTATCTATCTATCTATCTATCTATCTATCTATCTATCTATCTATCTATCTATCTATCTATCTATCTATCTATCTATCTATCTATCTATCTATCTATCTATCTATCTATCTATCTATCTATCTATCTATCTATCTATCTATCTATCTATCTATCTATCTATCTATCTATCTATCTATCTATCTATCTATCTATCTATCTATCTATCTATCTATCTATCTATCTATCTATCTATCTATCTATCTATCTATCTATCTATCTATCTATCTATCTATCTATCTATCTATCTATCTATCTATCTATCTATCTATCTATCTATCTATCTATCTATCTATCTATCTATCTATCTATCTATCTATCTATCTATCTATCTATCTATCTATCTATCTATCTATCTATCTATCTATCTATCTATCTATCTATCTATCTATCTATCTATCTATCTATCTATCTATCTATCTATCTATCTATCTATCTATCTATCTATCTATCTATCTATCTATCTATCTATCTATCTATCTATCTATCTATCTATCTATCTATCTATCTATCTATCTATCTATCTATCTATCTATCTATCTATCTATCTATCTATCTATCTATCTATCTATCTATCTATCTATCTATCTATCTATCTATCTATCTATCTATCTATCTATCTATCTATCTATCTATCTATCTATCTATCTATCTATCTATCTATCTATCTATCTATCTATCTATCTATCTATCTATCTATCTATCTATCTATCTATCTATCTATCTATCTATCTATCTATCTATCTATCTATCTATCTATCTATCTATCTATCTATCTATCTATCTATCTATCTATCTATCTATCTATCTATCTATCTATCTATCAGGCACGAGGCGTGACTTTTTTGGAAGCGGAAGCACTTATGATTGAACTTAAATACAAAGTTTTTATCAAGATCATATTTCTTTTATTACACAAATGTAAAAAAAAAATTTAATAAAATTCATTTATTAAAATATTAAAACGAGTAATAGATCATATTTCTTTTATTACACAAATGTAAAAAAAAATTTAATAAAATTCATTTATTAAAATATTAAAACGAGTAATAAGTTAAAACTAATGTAAAATTTAATGTTAGTATCATTTTATAAGAAAAATATCATTGATCAGAAAACATTAGCATTAGCATTGTTGACAATGCGATTTGCACACACACAGATAAAAAACATAAGAAAAAGGAACACACGAGTGTTAAATGAACTTTTCAACCCCTATTTCAATGAATGAGAAGAAGCAAATAACTCATATCTCTCCTTTCCTGCTCTACTTTTGTTTTCACAAATTTTCATAATGAGTTCACTCAATTCAATCTTCACTTCTTATGTGAACGCCAACAAATAAAAAAAAATTGCTTTGAACGAGATTGAGTGAGAGTTGAGAGTAGGCGATATATCAGAATGCCTAGCTGGTATGCATTCCAAATATTTGTTTGCAAGCGTGAGTGTATAATGGAGTGATATTGCGCGGAATTGAAGTTTGAGTTTTTGTAGTTATAGTTTTGCATTGTCTTTCCTGAACGACTTTTATTATGAGATTTTATTAATTTACACAAGAGATTAAATGAAATTCGATTAGGTCAGTTTCGAATTAAAATTTCTTTGCTTAAATCATATACCTAATTTTTTGAATTGCTTTACGGAAGCACTCATTCCACTCAATATATGGACGCTTCGTCACTGCTATCTATCTATCTATCTATCTATCTATCTATCTATCTATCTATCTATCTATCTATCTATCTATCTATCTATCTATCTATCTATCTATCTATCTATCTATCTATCTATCTATCTATCTATCTATCTATCTATCTATCTATCTATCTATCTATCTATCTATCTATCTATCTATCTATCTATCTATCTATCTATCTATCTATCTATCTATCTATCTATCTATCTATCTATCTATCTATCTATCTATCTATCTATCTATCTATCTATCTATCTATCTATCTATCTATCTATCTATCTATCTATCTATCTATCTATCTATCTATCTATCTATCTATCTATCTATCTATCTATCTATCTATCTATCTATCTATCTATCTATCTATCTATCTATCTATCTATCTATCTATCTATCTATCTATCTATCTATCTATCTATCTATCTATCTATCTATCTATCTATCTATCTATCTATCTATCTATCTATCTATCTATCTATCTATCTATCTATCTATCTATCTATCTATCTATCTATCTATCTATCTATCTATCTATCTATCTATCTATCTATCTATCTATCTATCTATCTATCTATCTATCTATCTATCTATCTATCTATCTATCTATCTATCTATCTATCTATCTATCTATCTATCTATCTATCTATCTATCTATCTATCTATCTATCTATCTATCTATCTATCTATCTATCTATCTATCTATCTATCTATCTATCTATCTATCTATCTATCTATCTATCTATCTATCTATCTATCTATCTATCTATCTATCTATCTATCTATCTATCTATCTATCTATCTATCTATCTATCTATCTATCTATCTATCTATCTATCTATCTATCTATCTATCTATCTATCTATCTATCTATCTATCTATCTATCTATCTATCTATCTATCTATCTATCTATCTATCTATCTATCTATCTATCTATCTATCTATCTATCTATCTATCTATCTATCTATCTATCTATCTATCTATCTATCTATCTATCTATCTATCTATCTATCTATCTATCTATCTATCTATCTATCTATCTATCTATCTATCTATCTATCTATCTATCTATCTATCTATCTATCTATCTATCTATCTATCTATCTATCTATCTATCTATCTATCTATCTATCTATCTATCTATCTATCTATCTATCTATCTATCTATCTATCTATCTATCTATCTATCTATCTATCTATCTATCTATCTATCTATCTATCTATCTATCTATCTATCTATCTATCTATCTATCTATCTATCTATCTATCTATCTATCTATCTATCTATCTATCTATCTATCTATCTATCTATCTATCTATCTATCTATCTATCTATCTATCTATCTATCTATCTATCTATCTATCTATCTATCTATCTATCTATCTATCTATCTATCTATCTATCTATCTATCTATCTATCTATCTATCTATCTATCTATCTATCTATCTATCTATCTATCTATCTATCTATCTATCTATCTATCTATCTATCTATCTATCTATCTATCTATCTATCTATCTATCTATCTATCTATCTATCTATCTATCTATCTATCTATCTATCTATCTATCTATCTATCTATCTATCTATCTATCTATCTATCTATCTATCTATCTATCTATCTATCTATCTATCTATCTATCTATCTATCTATCTATCTATCTATCTATCTATCTATCTATCTATCTATCTATCTATCTATCTATCTATCTATCTATCTATCTATCTATCTATCTATCTATCTATCTATCTATCTATCTATCTATCTATCTATCTATCTATCTATCTATCTATCTATCTATCTATCTATCTATCTATCTATCTATCTATCTATCTATCTATCTATCTATCTATCTATCTATCTATCTATCTATCTATCTATCTATCTATCTATCTATCTATCTATCTATCTATCTATCTATCTATCTATCTATCTATCTATCTATCTATCTATCTATCTATCTCTCTATCTATCTATCTATCTATCTATCTATCTATCTATCTATCTATCTATCTATCTATCTATCTATCTATCTATTCGAAACTGATCTAATCGAATTTCATTTAATCTCTTCTGTAAATTAATAAAATCTTTTTTTTTAAAGTCATTCAAGAAAAACAATGCAAAACTATAGCTACAAAAACTCAAACTTCAATTCCACGGAAAATGCACAATATGCTTGCAAACAAATATTTGGAATGCATACCAGCTATACTCTGTCTCCTAAAAATTGTCAGTACAGGCTTTATGGGAGAGCTTTTTCTAAAGCAGTAGCTCGCCCTCACTCTATACTGACTTGAAGTCGAAACAAAATGTTTACTACCCGCCACTGAATTTTTCATTTAATCTGACGCGGCTCCCACACGACCTTTCTGCCACATATCTGAGTGTGGACCAGGGTTTAAACCTCACTTCGATCGAAGCAAATCTACTCCAGTTTTGAGGGAGGAAACATATCTACTTCGCCACTCCGATTTTTTCGGATCTGCTCCTTTTTTCCACACTAAAAAATTGTTTAGCTAAACCATATAAAAAGCAAGTATCTACATTAATTATATATTTACATAGGTATATTTCCGTTAAATGTTAAAAATACAGTTTTTGAAAACTTGAATATTTTTTTCATTTTCAAATCTACTTCGGAAATTTTTGTTTTACTTCACTTTTGCTGCAAATCTGCTCCGAAATTTTGTTACTGAGGTTCGAACCCTGGTGTGGACTGAGTATAGTCTATACTCTATAGCATTTCAACCCTCATGTTATATTTATGATATGCAGTGTTGCCTTAGCAATGTAGGTAAATTGTATCGTCGTTCTTCCTATGGTTTCTGTTCACGAGCTTTTCTTTTTAGGGCTTTTAAAAAAGTTCTTAAGCAGAAAGTGTTTACTTGGTGTTTGTTTGAACGTTTTGCATTGCAATGTGCGGGAAATCCGTTTAAATGCAGTTATAAAAGTATAAGCTCTTTTCTGCATAGAAAATGATTATACTTTGTCTCCTAAAAATTGTCAGTACAGGCCTTATGGGAGAGCTTTTTCTGAAGCAGTAGCTTGCCCTATTTTCACACTATACTGACTTGAAAAAAGTCGAAACAAAATTGTTACTACCCGCCACTGAATTTCTCATTTAATCTGACGCAACTCCCACACGACTATTCTGCCACACATCTGAGTGTGGACTGAGTATAGTCTATGGCATTTCAACCCTCATGTTATATTTATAATATGCAGTGTTGCCTTACCAATGTAGGTAACTTGTATCGTCGTTCTTCCTATGGATGCTGTTCACGAGCTTTTCTTTTTAGGGCTTTTAAAAAAGTTCTTAAGCAGAAAGTGTTTACTTGGTGTTTGTTTGAACATTTTGCATTGCACTGTGCGGGAAATCCGTTTAAATGCAGTTATAAAAGTATAAGCTCTTTTCTGCAGAGAAAATGATTATTTGCGTAGATTTTCATACCGTGTGGTCGGTTTATTGATACTTCGTGTATTTTTGTGGTATTGTTTTATGTTATGATTGTTAATTTTATTTTTTGTTACATTAACATGTTTATTTTTCACTTGTTATTTATTTAAAAGGGATTACGCCTACTGGGGATACCCTTCAAAAACGCGCCTTTTATCTTACCTCTTATTGGTGTGGCAAAGATAAATATTATTTCATTTTTATAAATAAAAAAAGAATTTCAATATTAAACCAAGGTAACCCTCACCACATTTTCTTTAAATGTTTGCCATTTCATTGTTCGCAGTAGTCAACTCTGAAAGAGCTTAAAAGAGCTTTCAAATGAAAAAGACTTATTAAAAAAGAAAATAGTGCGAATGAAAGGCAAACAGCCTATCTTCCCTGTACTGACAATTTTTAGGAGACAAAGTATAGTGTCGTAGATTCTCGTTCCGTCCGGTCGGTTTATTTATAGTTCGTGTATTTTTGTGATATTCTTTTATGTTATGGTTGTTAATTTTGTTTTTTGTTATATTAAAATGTAAGAATATATGTTTATTTTCCACTTGTTATTTATTAGATTAGGATTAGGCCTACTGGGGATACCCTTCAAAAA
>LR989928.1:53407110-53588084 GCA_905146935.1 Scaeva pyrastri
ATGATTCTGTTCTAGTTGGTATGGATGGGCGCCCCTAATTGATTTCTCCTTCCATGATTGAATCAATTGATCGTGGGTTATGATTTCGCGGAGGTTTAGCTCTCCTGACAGGTTCAGTGGTGTTATGGAGCTGTCAGCTTCAGCAATCGCTCTGTATAGCAAGCTGTTATTGCTTAGAAAGTATTCTCGGAGGTTTCTGACTTGGTTGGTATGTAGAGTCCTGATGTCCAGTAGACTTCGACCTCCTTGACTTCGGGGGAGGTAGAGCCTTTCTATCGCAGAGAGGGCATGGTGGCATCGGTGTTTGGTCATTCTGGTTCTGATCAGTCTCGATAGATCATCGATATCAGTGTTCGACCATGTTAAAATTCCGAAAGAGTACGTCAGAAGTGGGATTGCCCAGGTATTGATGGCTTTAATTTTGTTAGGTCCGTTGAGCTGACTTCGTAATATTTTCACCACTCTTTCTTGGAACTTTTTGGTCAGTTGTTGTTTCATCTTTGTATGTTGGATGCCTCTCAATTGACATATTCCTAGGTACTTGTAGTTTTCTTCTGAAGATAGATCTGTGATCTGTTCTTCGTTGTTTATTGAAAATCCCTCCGTTGTTACCAGTTTTCCTTTCTTGATATGAACGGATCGGCACTTGTTCAATCCGAATTTCATATGTATGTCCTTACTGAAGTGAGTCACAAGATTGAGCTGACTATGGAGTGAGTTCTTGTTGTTTGAATACACTTTGATGTCATCCATGAACATGAGGTGGGTTATGGTGATGGCGGTGGTGGTGGCTCCGCCTTTTATTCTATATCCGTACGGCGGCGCTGTGGGCGGACATATATCATAAGATATTGTTGAATCTCAGCAACAATTTTTAAAAAAAATCTCATCCGAAGACCTCCGTATTCGATTTTTAGAGCAATTTGAAGCTAAAAATGTGTGAAGAACGTAATTTCTAAAAATGCAGAATATAGTAAAAAATAGGAAGGATTTTTTTAAAAAGCACATCTTTTCATATATATTTTGATGAGAGGAATTCAAATCTGAAGTCGGTTTATGAAAATATCTACATATTAAAAAAAAAATCGGTACAAAAACATTAAAAATTGACGGTTTTCAGGGTTTTGTGCAATTTTGTGGGTTATTTTGAATAATTGATATAAGATTGGGATTCAAAGTATAAAAACACTTAAGCAAAGATGTGATTAATAGTAAAACCTATTAATTGTTTATTTTAATTTTCTTTCTTAACATTTTCTGAAACTTTGTTTGCAAGAGAGTACGAAGTTTTGCTCTGATGCACAATTGAGGTAGTTGAAGCTAGTTTCACATTTTTTCTTTGTCATTATTAATAATGAATTAATTTAATTTATTTTTTACTTATTTATTTTTTCATCAATGGATTTACAATTTAGTAAAATTGAATTAATGTGTTAAATTGAGTAAAAATAAAGTCGAAAACTAAGTGAAATTAAAATAAATTGATTAAAATTAAAATTTTAAAGAAATAATTAAAAATATATGTACTTAAATAGTAAATATAGGTAATAATTGTTAAAATTGAATGAAAAAGAATGGTTTCATTTTTAATGCCATTTTTCCCCCATTTATTTCTAAAAACAGTAACCTTGGTTAGATAAATGTTTTTTTTATAGGTGGATTGAAATATCCACTGATTTTTTCATATACTGAAAATTTCATAAAAATCGTACAAGTAGTTCAAATTTTACCGAAAAAAGGTTTATATTAAAAGGAGAACAAACTGGGTGTGGCAGTGGGCGGAAGGTAATAGTATAATTTTGTTTTCATTGACTATCAACCCTGAAAATGTCATTGAAATCGGTTTAAAGATTTAGTTTTTATTGAAACGAACAATAAGTAGGCGTGTCAGTGGGCGGAAATTAATAGGGAAAATTTCTTTTGAAACTGAGTATCATTCCTGAAAATTTCAACAAAATCGGTTCAGTGGTTTAGATTTTATGGAGTTTTTTCCACTCTCCCATACAAGTCGCCCCACTGTGCGGCAGCTTGCCAAGTCCTTATATTCTATGATTTAAAAGAATGTAAAACTTATATATTGTAATAAAGAATTTTATCTAATCTGATCTAATCTAATCTAATCTAATCTAATCTAATCTAATCTAATCTAATCTAATCTAATCTAATCTAATCTAATCTAATCTAATCTAATCTAATCTAATCTAATCTAATCTAATCTAATCTAATCTAATCTAATCTAATCTAATCTAATCTAATCTAATCTAATCTAATCTAATCTAATCTAATCTAATCTAATCTAATCTAATCTAATCTAATCTAATCTAATCTAATCTAATCTAATCTAATCTAATCTAATCTAATCTAATCTAATCTAATCTAATCTAATCTAATCTAATCTAATCTAATCTAATCTAATCTAATCTAATCTAATCTAATCTAATCTAATCTAATCTAATCTAATCTAATCTAATCTAATCTAATCTAATCTAATCTAATCTAATCTAATCTAATCTAATCTAATCTAATCTAATCTAATCTAATCTAATCTAATCTAATCTAATCTAATCTAATCTAATCTAATCTAATCTAATCTAATCTAATCTAATCTAATCTAATCTAATCTAATCTAATCTAATCTAATCTAATCTAATCTAATCTAATCTAATCTAATCTAATCTAATCTAATCTAATCTAATCTAATCTAATCTAATCTAATCTAATCTAATCTAATCTAATCTAATCTAATCTAATCTAATCTAATCTAATCTAATCTAATCTAATCTAATCTAATCTAATCTAATCTAATCTAATCTAATCTAATCTAATCTAATCTTATCTTATCTAATCTAATCTAATCTAATCTAATCTAATCTAATCTAATCTAATCTATAGAAAAAAGTTTTCATTAAACCTATATTACACAATTTACAGAGATTTGATATAATGCTACCTTACTACTGAATATTTTAATGTATAAGATAGAGAGAAAGGGAGGGCAAGACTGAAAAATACCAGATCATTTACAAAATTTGACATTATCATGTTAACAAAACAAGCAAATGTATGAATAAATAATAAATAATATATTTTGACGTACTTCGTAAATGATATTTAAGTTTTATTTTCTTATGGCAGAAGAACATACGGATTTTCTCTGCAACCCGATTTTGACAATGAAACGGAAGCCCTTTAAGATGAATAATTTTCTTTACTTTCGCAACATTTTCGACTGATTCTTCGCTCCTGTTGGTCGTAATGTAATTTTATATACATAGCTTAAAACCTTGCTCGACAAATGGAATATCCAAAGCAAAAAGAATTTTTCAATTCGATCACGCAGTTCCTGAAGTCAGCGCGTTGAAACAAACAACGGAAGGCTGAAGGATGAATATTTTTTCCCGTTCTTGCAACATTTTCCACTTATTCTTCGCTAATATTGTTCGCAGCGTGATGTTATATAGCCTATAGCTTTCCTCCACAAAAATAATTTTCAAAATCGAACCAGAAGTTCCTGAGATTAGAGCGTTCAAACAAACAAACTCTTCAGCTTTATATATTAAGTATAGATGGGAAAATTATGTTGTTGTTTTTACTGTCTTTCTCGCAATTTTCATGTTTTCTCACCTTTTAAACTTCCTGTACTACGTCAAACAGTAGAAAACCAAAGTCAGCCAAATCGGCCTAGCCATTCTCGAGTTTTAGCGAGGCTAACAAGCAGAATTCAATTATACCTACACATACATATGTACATACATATGTATTGTACATAGGTAGTATATACATACATAAAATAATATGTATAGTCAATAATTCATATATACATACATATATATGTAAGTAATTACAATGTACTGTAAATAGTATGTACATACATATGTATGTACGTTCTGATAAATAGTTTTCAGTTCATAAGAGCTCCTCACAATTAATCAATAAAATTTTTAAGATGTAATTTTTTTATATCCCTTCTATCTTTAAGTGTGTAACAAGGGCAAACAATTTTTTTTTATTTTAGAAAATTCAAGTTCTTTAAGTTTGACATCCTTATTGGGAATCTCCGATTTATTTATTATTGCTTATATTATTGTGCTGATATTTTCAGTGTATCATTTATTTAATTTTTGATTAAACCCATTTTCTTACAATTGAAGAAATTAATTGTGGCCATCCTGGAACACTCTACAATGGATGGATTGAAAATACAGACTCTGGGACAGGATTAGGTGCAAGTGTGATATTTAGATGCCTGCCCGATATGTTACTACAAGGCTACTCCTCAAGTGTTTGCCAGATTGATGGCAGGTGGCATCACCCGCTTCCAGAATGTTTAGCCCCATGTGTGATCCCAGCCATTTCGCAAGGAAAAGTAAGACCTTTAGACCCGATTCCTGATGAAAATGCAACAGTAACCACTTATATCCCTACAACAACAACAACAACAACACACTTTCCAATATCCCTGCCCTACACTGAAAAAGTAAATCATGGCACAATATTAGAGGTGAAGTGTTCAGAGCACTATGAGTTTCCCATTGTATCTCATAGTCACCCGACATGTAAGAATGGAACATGGAGCACCATTCCACGATGCATACCCGCCAGATGTAAGGAAATGCCAAAATCCCCAAAGCATGGCATGGTTTTGGCTCCAAAAACAGAACATGGAATGAAGGCAACGTTTAAATGCAGAGATGGATTTGTTTTGGTAGATCCAACTGGAAAAGAAATTGCGAACACATATGATCATGTAGTAACGTGTTCCTTTGGAAACTGGACAGGTGAAACGCCCCAATGTCAAGAAGTGTACTGTTCTTTTCCAGGATACATACCAAATGGAAAAGTTCTCCTTGTAGGAAATATGGGATTATATGACTATCGCCCATATGTAAGAAAAGTACGTAACTTTAAAGTATTAAAACAAAACTTTGAGTCTTACTTGTATCTAATAAAATGCTTATGTCAACTAAAAGTGATAATAATACAGGGTTACTTTCCTTGAATATTTGAACTGTGTGTAGTTCCTGAGAATAATTACTAAGAACCATTTTTTATTATTTTAAATTATAAATATAACTCTTAACATCACCAAATTACAAGTTATATAAAGTCAATTTTTGTAGTTCGTCTAAGCGATAAGCCCTTTTAAGCGTCAACGTTGAAACCCCATTAAAGTTTTACCAAAGTCTCATTAAAGATTTGACAGCATATAGGGGGCAAAAATAATATATTTGAGACTCAAAAAATCTTGAAATAATGTTTGCATGTGTGTAATATACACTGTGTACATTAAATTGTGATTTCATGTTAATTACGTTTGCCAATGTTTTTGAACTGCTAATGGAACCCTAAATACGCAAAAAATATAAAAAGTGGATTTTTATCCTTCTTTCAAAAACAATTAGGTAGACAGCATATTTTTTGAGAAAGCAATGTTGTACTTTTGCAATGCAAAATATATAAAATCCTAAAAAAATGGAAAGTAAAATTATTATTAAAGGTATTATTTTATGATTATCATGTACATAATTTAAATTATAATGAGAAATAATAATGCTTGAGCATAGTTGACTTTGTTTTTTTTTTCAATAAACGTTTTTTAATTTTTACATATTCATTTCTATAGATATGGACAATTATCTACTAGTTTCAATATATTTGCAGATCGTAAACAATAAACAAATAATGTACGATTGTGATAAGGGCTATGTGCTAGAAGTTGGTCCCCCAGGAGCTACTTGTGTAGGCGGAAAATGGAGTCCTTCAGAGTTGCCCAAATGCTTGCTAGGACAACATCCAAGACTAAGATGGAATCGACGAAGAAGATCGATATACATCAGACACTTACGCTCTGATTTCTTATTAAAATTTAAGCGATTTAATCAATTGAGAGCGGAAACAATTTAAATACTTAAATTAATAGAAATGTGATATTCGTTAAACGTCCACGTGTTTTTACATTTTATTGAATTTAAAGGCCATCTCAATAAAAAAAAACACAATATTTAGTCAAATGTTGATTTCCTGTTAACACGATTGACACAATTACGAATACTTATTTTTAACTTAAAATTAAATTACAACTAATACGAACTGCGAAAGTTGTTTTATTCGTAATTAATTTGGAAAGAGAAATAATAAATTATAAATTTGAGGCCAATTATAAGAAATAACTGCCAAGTAATTAAGAGTTAGTAGTTAAGTGTTTTAAGAATTAAGTAATTTATTTTTAGTTTAGTTTTTAAGTTATTTTTGACTGTTAAAGAAGCCTTGTTTTGGTGAATAGTTTTGAGCTGGTTTGGTTTAGTTTAAAAAAAAAACAATAATGACAAACTTTGATATTGTTTGTAATTAAAATAAAAAGGCCAATTAAAATAACTTGGTTATTGACTTGCGTATATAAAATTGCTGGGCTAGCCAGTAACTGTCACCAAACCACTGCTTATGTAATAAATTATTTTTACTGTGCAGAGATTTGAAAATAAAAAGATTTCAAGAATGTATTAAACCTAATTTATTTGTTGCAACTATGATAAAATGTGTTATATAAATGTTGAAAGTGAATAAAAAATAAAAACGATAGTTTAGTATACATATGTTAATATGGTGGCGTTTTTATTTTATCAGGTCGTGATAATCAAATTGTAATAAGAAAAAGAAATTATCTTAGTACTTTTTTTATGATTATAGAAACACTGATACCTATATAAATTATTAACTTAAGAACGGAAGCTTCTTAATGACGGACAAAATCAGAACAGCTTTTGTAGCAAAAAACGCGTTTATCTAATGACTTATCTTGTGTTGGATGTCCTGGCGAGGTTTTGAATTAAACTCTTCGGGATCTAAAATCTAAACCTGTTTCAGAAGTCAATTCGGTTACGCCTTATTTCAAAAATTTCAATAAATTATTGGAAAAAGAGAGTTTACATTTAGTATTTAAAGGACATGGCCCAGTGCGTTCGCTAATGAAAATGGTTTCAAATGAAAGTACAGCACGTTATGTCTGTAAAATATTTCCAAAATCGCAGTTAGGGTTTTTTGAGATATTTGAGTTTGAAGTTGGTTAACACGGGAAAAGAATTTCACGTCTTTTTGTTTAAACTGCTTATATCTTGCGATAAAAGGCACGTAGGTAAATAATATTGATACCAAATTAAAGGTATTTTTTACATCTTTCAATATTATGTTGCCTTACAATAACAAATTCTTAAATTTAAATATTTAGTGTTAACTTCTTGGACATCAAGTGTTTTTTACTTACTTTTTCCTTTGAACAACGATATTTCAAAATTATCAGTGATGAGATATAATTTTATCTGCATTATTTTAAAGAAATATTAATAACCTTTAATTTGATATATAATTATGAAACCTATCCCGAAGAAATACTTATGTAAATATGTACATACTTTTTAACAACCTTACTTTGAAAAATTTCTTTACATACAACCGACCGGCTGATATAAACTTTCTCGTTTTTTTTTCCTCTTTATATATTATATTATATTATACCTACATTTTTCACGTGTATAGTAAAGTTGTAAGGTTCAAGTGAAATTGTTGAAATAATAATGAATTACATATTTGAATATTTAAATTTGGCAGTGCTCTCACTGAAAACATTGTTCATTTACTTTCAAGCTTTTCCATTACCCTCTTTACACATACATATATCTAATAAAATCAGTTGCAGTCAGCGTTGCCATATTCCCCGATATATCGTATTTTTCACGATTTCAGCAACCAAATACGATTTCCCAATTTGTTTCTTTAAAATGACCCTTTTCTATGATTTTTAATATGAGAATAAAGGTACATAATCTTAGAAATCATTTGAATTTATTTTTGCGTGGCAGCACTCACTAAAAATTCCACTTTTATCATATTTCCCTCTCTGAAAATGGTTTTCTCATTTTAATTGTATTTTGTGAGTGACTTTATGTTGATACTCTTGAGGGGTTACTATTTTACAAAGACTATTTAAAAATGAAGGATTGTAAATATTTTAACCTTAGAGTAAAAAATGAGTTTCTCCAAAAAATAAACAAAAACATGTACATACATAATGTACATATGTGATATGTAAATAATTTATGTAATTATTTTTATACAAATCGTCGCACAGTGAGGCCTCTCCATAGAGAGCAATGATAAAAAGGTCGATTTTAAATATTGTGTTAACGGGAAAAATTTGTGGTTTCTCTCAAAGTTAACTGTTTTTTGGATAAGCAAATGTGAGTATAACTTTTTTTAAACATCTGTGCTAAGTGCATCACGCTATCAAAGTCGAAGAAGTTGTGGCTTGAAAGCACGAAAAAAAAGCGAGTTGGAAGTGAAGTTCTTAAATTTAAATTTTTTGTGTGAAAAGTGAAGCAAAAAAATGTCAAGTGATATTATTGAGATTAGTGAAGGTGTGTATTTTAAGTTTGTGAAAAAAAAAATAAAAAATAAATAAATACTTAATTAAAAGGTGGCAAAAACAACAATTTTTTTCTTAAAGTAGCCTTAAAATTTTGCTCATAACTTCTATTGAGGCAAATATTTAGCAGGTCTGTAAATGAGACCTATTAGGCAGATACGTCAAGAATATGAACCTAAAAGCAGAAATGCTAAATATTTGGCTCAAATATTTTTTATGAATTTTTAACTAGAAAAAGCCCTTGGTTATTTTTATTCAAATAAGTAATGGTATTAATAGGTCTGTTTTTTTACTTTTCGGGTAAAGTTTGGGAAAAAGCTCGGGAAAAAGTTCGGGCTCGAGCCCGAAAAAATGAGCCATTTCGAGGAATTTAAAAGAAAATTTAAACTATTGTTCTTATTAATGGATGATGAGGAAGATAACAGTAGTTCCATATTTGTTTACTTTTATTAAATTTTAATTTTCAATCTCTTCACAAATCACAAACTTCAAATTTTTCGATCAGCTGATTTAATTTTGACAAGCAAGAAAGTGCCCGAGCTAAAATGTTCTGGTAAATTCTTGCTGGAGGGGAAACGAAAAAAAAATGGAAAGCTCTGGCATTTTCGTGACAGAAGAAAGTAAAGAAACATGTTTCGGGTAGTTTTGGGATCCCGCGGGCGAGTAAAGAAACAGAGCTATTATTTTTTAAACAGTTTTGCAATGGTGACCTTTATGAATAGCTTAAAGAAAAAAATACATGTCTCTCTCTTTTTTTATCTTAAGAGATCTCGTGAAACAGGGTGTTAAAGTTAAAGTTTGTGTTTTTTTGCGTTTTTTTTTTAAATTTCAATAATAAGACTATTTTGTATACGTAATTTATTAATAATATTTAGTAATTTAATAATAGAAAATATCCTCATTCTACATATTTGTGTTAACTTTTTTAACCTTGGGCTTTTTATATTGTTTTAAATTGGTTAAGACAAACATGACTTTTTTAGGAAATCAAGACCGAATTTTCAAATGTTCGAGGAAATTACTTGTCGACATTTGTTTACAAACAAAGAAAAAAATTTGGATGACAAATTTTCAGCCATCGAAACTTTTGTAAAAATAAAAACACTTTGTCCTGATCATCGTATTAGCCATTTAAGAACAATGTTAAGAAACTTTAAACACCAATTTCAACAAAAATGGGAACGGTAAAACAGGACGATTACAAAATTAATGAGTAACGAAGAAAAATGGCTTGGAGAAAAATTGTTATTTAAAATATATCGAATTACAATTGGGCGCCCTTCAAACGAATTCGCAGCTAGTAGCGATCAAACTAAACGAAAACGCACTGCAAGCTGCAAGCCTAAGAAAAGAAGTTTCAACGGATGAGCTTGTTTATGCCGCTGATACAAATGAGCCTACGAGCTAATGGAATTAGAAAACAAGCCGACATTGTAGGGAAATCACTTTGGTCAAATAAAATTATATTTTTAGTATCCCATTAAACCAAACTGACATATGTAATCACACTATGTCTTTCCAAGAGCTTCAAAACGCTATATCTGAATGCAAAGGATCATCCGCAGGGCCAGATATGATACATTACGATATGTTGAGAAATATGAATACTTCCGACCTAACACTTTTACTTGCTTTCTATAATAAAATTTTTTGTTCCGTCCATTTTCCGAAAATGTGGAGAAAGGCTCTAATTATACCTATACTTAAGGTAGGAAAAGCTCCACTTAATACTAATAATTACAGGCCTATTTCCTTAACTAATTGCCTTTGCAAAGTTATGGAGAGAATTATAAATAAAAAGCTTCAATGGTTCCTTGAAAGTAATTATTCAATTAATAACTTTCAATCTGGATTCCGTAAGCATAGAAGCACTGTTGATAACCTATTATATCTAGAATCCGAAATTATGGAGGCTTTCTGTTCCAAAAAATACCTCATAGCTGTTTTCTTTGACATGAAAAAGGCTTATGATACAGTATGGAGACGAAACGTTGTGGAAGAGCTATTAAAATTAGGATTAAGAGGAAACATTGTAAATTTTATCAATTACTTCCTTACCGAAAGATCCTTTCAGGTTGTTATAGGTGATACATTCTCTGGAGAGAATTACCTACGCTCTTTAGAATATAGAAGGCAGGAACAAGAATTATTTACCTATGCCAAAATATGCTCTTTTAGTTCACATCCTTTGACTGACAAAATAACTAATGAACAAATGTTTACCAAACTTAAGAACCGATCATTTAATTACCAGCCAGCATATATAAGACTTAAATCTACTGTTCAACAAAATTTCACAGAAAACATTATTTTCAATAAACAGAAAATTCAGATTTCTCCTCCTTGGCTTACTGCTGCTCTTAAAATAGACACATCCCTTTCAAAGTTCAAAAAGCAAGAAACCCACCCTCAAGAATTTATTTCTTATTTTCGCGAAAAATGTTCTTTTAGGTATCCCAACTACGAACAAAATTTTACAGACGGATCTGTATTAAACTCTAAGACAGGTTGTGCATTTGTGCATGGCTCTATCGAACAAAAATTTCATTTGACCAAGTTTTCAAATATCTATACAGCGGAGTTATATGCAATCCAAAAGGCTGTAGATTATGCCAATTCTACTAACCATTTGAACTTCTTAATTTGCACGGATTCCTTAAGTTCTGTTCAAATTTTAAAGAGGCTTTATAGCAGTCACCCGATTGCTTACAAAATAAAAGAAATTATATATAAATCACCGAAAAACTTTGTTCTTTTCTGGATTCCCAGTCACATGGGTATCGGGTTCAATCAAAGAGCCGATGAACTAGCTAAAGACTCAATATTTCAACCTGTCGATACATCCTTTCTCTTCTTCTATAAAGATTTGAAAGAGAGAATCAAATTCACTATAAACGATAAATGGAAACATAAATGGGAAAATACACCACTCTCAAACAAACTTCGATCATTAACAGCGACAACTAGACGATGGTTAAGCACTGATTATCTTAAAAGAAGAGATTCAATAGTTTTGACAAGGTTAAGAATAGGGCACACCAACCTTACCCATAATTTTCTAATTAATAAAAGTCACCAAATAATTTGCTTGTGTGGTAACATACTCTCCATAAAACACATATTTTCTGACTGTCCAAGCTGTTTAAACTCAAGAAAACTTTTTAAAATTAATAGTTTTGATATAATTGGATCCGAAAATATTTATGATAACAAAAATGTTTTAAAATTTATGAAATCAATTAAATTATATGAAAAAATATAAGGACATATTTAAATACAAACATACATAAGTGTTGAAATTACATTATTATTTTTGACTTTTTGCTAAATAATTTAATTATTATTATTTTGAATTCGAACCCTTTTTCTTAAGTTTCTATTACAAAAAAAAAAAAAAATATTGAATTACATACTAGATTTACATATACATATTTCTATCTCAACTTGAATGTACGAACTAAGAAATTCTGAATATTAGAAATGCACATGCATACATATGTTAATTTAATTATTTATAAGCCTTATAAATTTTTGTACTAAAAGAATGAGGGCCTGAAAAACCTTATGCGTTGAAGGCCAAATAAAAACTTTTAATCTAATCTAATCTAATCTAAAATTATATTTAATATGGATATAAAAATAGGATATGATATAGTTTCAACCATAAAATTAAACTCGTCATCTAACACTGTCAATATTCGAAATTTAGTAAAAGCAATGGAAAAGCAATTTTTTTTATTTACAACAAATTAAATGAAAATAAGGAATAGTGATACCGCAGCGGAACGTCTTAATTCGTGAACGAGAAGGACATAAGTTCAAAAAGTCCTAAAACTAGTATTTTTTTATATTTTATACCGTGACTCAAGTTCCGTAAAAATAAAATTAGGTACAGTCAATTTAATTTAATTTTATAGTGCTATCATCTAATTTTTATTTAAATAATTTTTAGATCTTTCTCACATTTCGTCTCAAGATCAAACAAAAAATTGAAAAATATTTCTTCCACCGAAACGAGAGAATAATAGGTTGGTAAATTTAATCTATATATATAAAAATCTAAAGTCAAGTGAAAGTGTTTCTTAACTATACGATATTCTTAAAAGTTTAACTGGTGGGTTAATATTTTTAATATCATCTCAATCCAAAATAAAAAACTTAATAAATTGAAAATTTAGGTGTCAGAAGTAAAACCACATGACGCTATAGTCCAGTTGGCATTTAATTAAAGCTGGTGAAATTCCACTTTAGGTAAGACCCTCACGTTTATTTTTGAGTAGGGTAAAGGCAGTAGTATCCGGAAACTTAACGTATTTTTTAACTTTGATTCGGAATAGGTTTTAAGCTATCAATGCCACCTCGAGTGCTTTGATTTGTTCAAAAATATTATATATTCTCCGATAATTTTCGATTTTTGTTATTTGTTCATAATTTACTGCAATAATTAGAAAAAATAAAATTAAAAAAAAGTCGATTTGACTAAGTATCCGGACGGTAAAATTCAGTTTCCGGGCGAATGAATTTTAGTGTCCGGACAAAGAATTTTTGTATGGAGTTTAGAAGTTTATTGGAGTTATGAGCAAATGAAATATCACAATTTTTTGGTAAAAAGTAGGAAATTTTATTTAGTTTTTACTTAAGTAACTATAAAATTAATATTTATTAAAAATATAAAGGCATATGATATTTAATAAGGTTTATAAAAAACTTAAAAAATTAACACAAAAGGAACAAAACACATTAATTCACTCAGTCGATCTCCAACTGTGCTAGTCAACAGACGTATTTCGACTTCACAGACCATAAAATATAGAGCGTGTGTTAAAAGTACAATTTAAAATCAAATTTATATAAAAGTGCCAATAGCACAAAGGAAGAGGTGGTGGACCTTCAAAGCTAAAGGTTCTCAGTTCGAGTCCCAGCCGGGCATCGAAAATAAACTTACTTTTTTTAAATATAAATTAAAGTAACAAAATACATTGAGGTGGAAAACTCCCAAATGAACGATAAGAGCAAGGCGGGGACATCGAAAGGTGTCCCAGCAACAGCAGCAGCAACAGCAGTAGCAGCAGCAGCAACAACAACAACAACAACAACAACAACAACAACAACAACAACAACATCAAAGCCAGAAAAAGCGGTAAATAAGAAGCCAGCAACGGCAACTACAAAGCCTGCAATGGCAACAAAAACAAAGCCAGCAACGGCAACAAACATCAAGCCAGCAACGGCAACAACAGCTACAGCGGGAACATCGGATGATGCCACCAAAAAAAATCCGGCAGAAACAATGCCGCCGCCAGCAAATGCTCCCCTGAAGAGGAGGAAGGGGATTCGAAGTGTGCCGAATCTGGCAAAGCGTCGCTCCACCATAGCCTCAGCTGAGCTGCCAGCTACAGGCCCGGAGACGGCGCTTAAGACTCAGAAAATTGCAGCCAAATTGCAAAGGCAATTGAATTCTTCGCTGTCTGGTGACGACGATAACGATATTAAGTACATGTCCGAAGGCAGGGAGGGACTATACAGGTGCACAACTGGTGAGAGTAGTGTGTACGCTGATATCACCTCTACTGAGTCGTCATCAGACGAAGAGGCTGCAGAAGAGGAGGCAATTGAAGCCAGAATAGGTGCGGTGCAAGGAGAAATCCGCAACCTCGAAGCCCAACTTGCTCCGCTAATAGAAGCCCTGAGGAGGAAACAACAAGCTCGTCGCGAGACAGAAAAACAGGGGAGCGAGCAAAAAATCCAAAAACAGGCGCCAGAGGAGGCTACACGACAAAAGGAAGATGAGGTGCTGCAACCGTCAATACAGCAGCCCCATCCTCCTGTTCAGAAGGCTAAGCAACCACAGCCGAAGCCACAACAACAGCAGCAGAAAAAGCCGCAGCAGCAAGAAGAAAAACAGCAGCCAATACAACAGCAGCAGAGACAACAGCAACAGAGACAACAGCAGCAGAAACAACAGCAGCAGCCACAGGTGCAAAAAAACACCAAGAAAGACAGGGTGCCACCAATAAATGTATATAGGATGGATCTTCAGGATACCATAAATTTATGTAAGTCTGCCATAGGTAATAATTTTATAGTTAAGAGACTCGGTAAGGAGAAGCATGCTATTCAATGCTCCAACTTATCTCATTATAAAGTAGTGAAAGATTTGCTAAAAAAAACAACCACGGAGTTCTTCAGCTTTACTCCTAAAGTTGAAAAGTTGCAAACGGTCCTCTTGAAGGGCATAGATTCCTGCACGGAACCACAGGCGCTCCTAGAAGAGCTCTGTCAAAAAGCGGGTGACGATCTCGAATTTATTGGGGTCAAGCCCTTTTCTACGGTCAAGGCCAGACGGGAGAAGCGGAACCTTCCGATCTTCCTGGTCCAGCCATCGCCCAGCAGCAAACTGGATAAGTTGAGGAGTATCTCCGTCCTCAACTACCAGGTTGTAACATGGGATACATTAAAGAGGCGTGGCGACATGCTTCAATGCATGCGCTGCCAAAGGTTCGGCCATGCTGCAGCAAACTGCGAAATGCAGTCACGCTGCGTTAAGTGTGGCAAGAACCACAAGTTAGATGAGTGCAAGCTCGGGAAGGAACGGGTCGAGGATAAGACCCAGCTTAAATGTGCAGTTTGCCAGGGCGAAGGGCACCCCGCTAACTATCGGGGATGCCCGGCGTTTCAGCAACTGAAACAAAAAACAAAAGCAAAGCAATCAGTAGTAGAAGTCCGCCCACCTACGCGTGCTCCCACATCAAGGCCCGTCAATCCTCAAATTTCCTACGCCCAGATGGCGTCAGGAAGAGGAAGCGCGGTACAGCCCGCGCCAAAGGCAACCCAGCCGGCTCTAGAGCCAAGGGCTCCTGAGGCACAGGCAGATATAAGAAGCATGCTGCTGGCCATTCAGGGCCAGTTAGCAGGACTTCAAAACCAGATCAGGGAGCAGGCGTCTAGGGTGGATTATCTCTACTCTCGGTTGCCGAGCTTAACGCTTGTAGGTTAAGGGCGCGCTGCCGGAGAGGCCCTTTAGGATCCTAGCTGTGAATGTAAATTCACTGATTAGGACCGAACGAAGAGCGAATCTGTTCTATTTGTTAAAAGACCAAAGTCCAGATGTGTTTTTGGCCAGCGAAACTAAGCTGAACCAGAAACACAAACTGACACACAATAAGTACAATATCGTACGAAGGGACCGGCCCAATTCCATACAAGGGGGTGGGGTCGCTATTTTCGTGCGAAAAGGCATTAATTATAAAATTATATACAATAGCGATGTACGCAGATTTCGGTGTCTTGAGGCATGTATCGTGTGCATACCTCTCCAACAGGGGAAGCGTCTGTATGCGGTCGCGTCTTATGTACCGGAATCACCTCAGCCAACTAATTTTATCGCAGAGCTCGAAAAACTTTTTCATTGCTTGCAACTGAACTCGGAAGAGAATTATTATCTCATGGCCGGTGATTTCAATGCCAAACATTCAGATTGGGGAAATCAAATACAAAATCCGCGAGGTAACCAGTTATATAACTGGAATGTTCAATACAATGCTGAGTATATGCTCGACCTGTTTGCTACTGATAGACCATCGTTTCCAAGGAGCGGTGCCTATCTGGATTTATTATTATTGGACTCAAGACTGACGATTACTGACACTGTGGGTCAAAGACCTAGAAACTGTTTGCGAACGATAGAGTACGACAGTGACCACTGCGGACTCGCCGCCGTAATTCAACTGCCGAACGAGCTAGTGGAATTGGAGGAGTATGTACCGGTGCATTCTTACAATTACAGTAAGATGCGCTGGCCACGCTTCACCAACGCCCTAGCCAACGAACTTCGTTCGAGCAATATATCCCCACCAATTAACAGGAACCTGACAAATAACGAAATTGACAGATACTTAGAACAAATGGACGAGACAATTCAACGGACCATGGAAAGAACAATTCCAAAGTACAAAGAACGCGACGCGACTAACTTGTACCGAAACGCGACCATAGACGCACTCCACAGACAAAAAAGTGGGCTATTAACAAGACTCAAACTTTTGTACAGACGGTTTACTGACCCGAACGATTTGGAGATTAGGACATTGAAGTCCTCAATCAAAAACGTCAACCAATTGATAAAGGAGAACTATCGATTGTCTGTTAATTTGTATTGGGACCAAAAAATTCGGGCCGTTAAATCTAGCGACCCGAGTATGTTCCCGCAAATTAACAAGATCTTTAGAAAAAATAACGATAATGATCTTCCATGTCTTAAGCTCCAAAGGACGACAGAAAACAGAAACGTACTTCTGACAGTAGGGATAGATCCAGAGAACGCCGTCTTGGACGATGAACTCTATATGATCGAAGATCCTCAGGAGAAGGTGGAGGTTGTGGGGGCTGCTTTCCAACAAGTGTACAATGTAAATGCATGCATTCGCCCGAATCACGACCTGGAGAACAGAACTCTGCGTCACCACTTTAATCTGCGAAACGAAATAACGCAATGGCGATCGGAGAACCTCGGCTTCACCGGGTTCAATGAAGATCACTTGGCAAATGCCACAATCGCCGAGCCAAGTGGGGCAATTCCCTGCTAGTTTCAAAGGTAGAGCTCCAGCTCATCTTCGACTCAATAAAGAAAAAGAAGTCATCAGGTGTCGATGGTATATCCAACATTGTTCTACGGCATTTACCTAAGGAAGCAATCGACATTTTCGTCACACTGTTTAACAACGCGCTGAATAATGCATATTATCCAGTCCGTTGGAAGACAGCCGTGGTTCATCCTCTCCCGAAAAAGGGAAAGGACTCCTCCAATCCGGCAAATCTCCGGTCGATAAGTCTTCTTCCAAGTATCAGCAAAGTATTTGAAAAAATCATTAATAGAGCTCTGTCCAAGTGGGCTGAGGACAACAATATCATACCGGATAATCAGTTCGGCTTCAGGGCGGGGCATGACACTATTCATGCCGCGTCTAAGCTTGTATCTGATATCCAATGGAACAAATCTAAAAAACAGTGTACGGGTGCCTGTCTGGTTGACTTGGAGAAAGCCTTCGACACCGTATGGTTAGAAGGTCTCTATCTCAAGCTAGCCAGACTTGGTATAAATAAGCCCCTGTTGTATATGCTTTATGACATGCTTAATGGTAGAAAGTTTGTTGTCAAGAGTGGCAATGTAACTTCTACCACAGTCTTCGATATAAAAAATGGTCTTCAACAAGGAGCCGTTAACTCGCCGATCCTATTCAGTATTTACACCAGCGATCTGATAGGTAGTCTTACTCAGGCAATTGCGTACGCCGATGACCTAATAGCGTACAGAACGGCCCCAAAAGTCGAGGTCATCAAAATTCTTTTGCAGCGTGACTTTGACCAGATTCAGCAATATTGTGATGACTGGAAGTTAAAAATCAACTTCCAGAAATCGGAAACTATTCTGTTTAGGACTCCATTGTCTGGAGCCTCAAGGGATACGAGAAAGAACTGGAGAAATCTAGTGATCGTAGGACCTGACCGACAACCACTGGCGAATAAAAGTGTAGTAAAGTACCTTGGCATCTGGTTGGATCAGTACTTATATTTCGATAGACATATAAGTGCTGCCCTGACCAGAGCCAGGGGAGCTTTTGCCCTGACGAAACGGCTTTTTTATAGCAGTCGGCTAGACACCAGGGTGAAAGTGATTTGCTACATGGCCCTTATTCGGCCAATGATTGCCTATGGTTGCCCGGTATGGTTCAACTTTGCCCCATCTCAAATGGAAAAGATTCGGGTGTTTGAGAGGCAGTGCCTTAGACGCTGCCTTGGATTGCACAGAACACCAGAGTCGGAGTACAAACATTACTATTCCAACCAGGTTCTATACAATGGAGCCAACATAAACAGAATAGATAACTTCCTCATAAAGCTGATTCGGGGTCACATTGTAAGAGCGATGTCCTCGAGAAACAGTTTAATTTTTGGGGCCTACTACCCAAAAACTCAGTACTACAATAATGTGCGTTTAAGTGGATTTATTCCGCCCGATGCTTTCCTCTATTTAGATAGTCGAGGGCTGATTCAGGATAGAGAGGCAGTACCGCTAATCTACCACGTCAGCCGCAGAACCGTAGAAAGGCGACTCCTTTATGATCGAGACGTCCTCGCACAGGACGGAGCTGAGCGCCTTCGGTTCAGTAGGACTGTGTCCGATCGGGACCGGAGAGATAGGGTAAAGCAGGAGAACCAATATTGGTGGTTGCAAATTCAAACTGATATTTAAAAAGTTGACCGAGTCTCTTGACCTTGGCCGGCTTACATAGGTTTAGGTATTTTTTAGTTAAGTAGGGACAGTCGTGGTGGCACCAAAAAAAAAAAAAAATTAAAAAATAAAAAAAAATTTAAAAAAAAAATAAATAAATAAATAAAAAAAAAAAAAAAAAAAAAAAAAAAAAAAAAAAAAAAAAAAAAAAAAAAAAAAAAAAGCTTGCTGTGGCTGTTCTAGTTTGTAAGTAGTTCGTAAGTAGTCGTAAGTAGTTGTAAATAAATAAGTAGTTATAAGTAGTCTTAACTAGTTTTAATTAGTTTTAATTTAGTTTTAATTAGTTTTAAGTTTCTTTTACTTAATATTATTTTAGTTTTACTTTAGCTTTATTTATTCAAATTCTTTTAGTTTTAAGTTTTTTATAAAATAAATAAAAACCGATAAAGAAACCAAGTTTTTTGCAATTCTTCTTGGTGATAAAACAGATATAGAAATTTAGCTTTAAGTTAGTTCTTATACCGAAAGGCATTAGCATTAAGATATTAGCTTAACTTAGAGCGTCCGCATAGGGCCAGTAAGTTAGTTGTAAGTTATTGATATATATTCTAGTTTTAAGAATTTTTGTCTAGCTTTAAGTAGTTGTAAGATTGAAGCAAAATAAAAATGAATTTAAAAAAAAAAAAAAAACACATTAATTCACTTATTTAATATTTAACGATGAATTATTTAAATAAATTAAATTATATTTAGGAAAAGTCATACATTTTTACATTTGTTAAATTCTAAGAATTCAAATTGAATAGAAACACAAAGTTTTAAAGTTAAAAAAAAACTTAATTAAAAATATATTTCGTAAAACAAAAAAAAAATTAACAATAATAAGTCTTCATTCAGTTCACAATTTGGTCTTAAGTTGCAGTATTACGCTCAGCGTTGTCGTTTATACTATCACAGCAATAGTTGCAAGTAAGATCATTTCTAGATGCAACCTCGTAGTCCAGATTAGCCATTGCAGTGCAACTTAGATGAAACCATCTAGGGCAAATGTCGCACCCAATATTTTTCAGGTTGTCATCTTCAATGTCACTTTCAAGCTCATCCAAACATTCTTGGCATTTTTCCTTTTTTTGTACTTTTTTTTTTGTTTCGGAACAGATTGTTTTGTCTGTTTTTTAATGAGTCTTTCTTGCTTCCGTTTTGCTATTGCTTCAATTTTGTCTTTCTTTTCCTTTGCTTTTTTCGCTTCAATTTCTCGCCATTCAGTAGATGAAATTGCAAAAGGTGCTTTTACGCCTTGTCTTAATTTGCTTTTTTTATTGAAAAAAGTTAACTTCGGATAAAACGTATAGGCAGATATGGAAGGTCTTGAAGTTGGCGTATTTTCGCTACCAGATGGTCTTGGAGATACAATTGCTGCAGTGCTCGGTGTAACCGTGGATTCCATCAAATTATCAATTTCCATAAGATGTGTTCCGGACAAAATTTCAGGGGCTTTACGCAAATTTTCTTGATGCGGGGTATTTGTCGGTACAGGCTCGGGTTCAATTGTGCTTAAGCCATCCGCTTCTGAAGTTTCTTTCTCTAGAATACCCTCTCCATTGAATTTATACACTCCAACGCTTAGGTCCCCTAATCCTCCAGGGATGCCTAAGGTATCTGGGTCGACGATTATATCCTCCGGTGAATCATTTTGTGCAATTTTTGATTTTGCAGTTTCAAAAACCTTCAAAACAATGTCAGCATCTACTCCAACATCTTGCAATTGCTTTTTGAGAGCCTTTACCACTCCTGAAGCATTATTGAGGGATGGAATATCTAAAGGTTGATCTTCGTCTGACAGTTGAGAAACTTGAGCAATTAACAAGTTTTCAGTGTTGTTTTTAACACATTTTGTGAAGTCAACTGCTTGCGGTTTTAATGGAAATAATCCACATTTTCTAAAGCCGTTTTTAATAGTGTCCACCATGTTTTTATTCCTCATTATTGCTTCATTCAAAAGAAGACAAAAGTTTTGTTTGGTGAATTGTTGTCCTAAATTTTTTGACTGCCAATCGCGGACTGTTATTTTCCAGTCTGATTTTAGTGGTTTAAAGACACTTACGTCGGCTGGTTGCATGATATGTGCGGTGTTAGGTGGTAACGCATACAAAATTATTCCATTCTGGCTGCAGAACTCACTGAGCTCTAAAGTTAAATGCGATTTGTGCCCATCTACAAACAATACAACGGGTAGCTCGACGCTGTTGGCAAGTAATCGTTTGTGGACACAGTTGGCAACATATTCAAAAAAGGTTTCGCTCCTCATCCATCAACTATGCTTCTTCTGGCATACTTTCGACGATATCTTTCGGTGGGCGCAAATATGGAAACACGACCATGGGCTCAAAAAGGGTTCCATCAGCAGAAAAAACGATCAACACAGTCAGCGTTTCTTTTTCTTTTCCAGCTGAATTTTGGTATATATTTGTATAGCCTTTTGGAGCAATAACTTTGCCAGTTTTTGGACAGAGGCAAAAGCTACTCTCATCTCCATTTAAAATTCTTCTTGGGTCTTCCATAATTTGCGCTTGCCCAATGCTTTCCAGGTAATTTTCAAATTCTCTGAACCATTTTAAAATAGCCTCTTTGGTAACTACGGCTCTACCCTTACTGATGGTCTCCGCTTCTCGCAAAGATAAAGAGGGGTTCCTTTTAAAAAAGGCTCGCATCCATGCCTTTCCTGGACGATCGTTTTTGAACGGAGTTTTTCTCTTCGAGTCTTTTATAATTTTCTGGACCGTGTTCAATAAATCATCCATTTTTAAGTAAATTTACTTTTTTTTATTCAATTTTAATAAAAGCTAAGTAATTTTTATAACAATAAAATAATAAATTCTTCTTAAATTACTTACGTTTCGCAAATGCTCTCACTATTTTTTTTTTACACAAAACGAAAACACAACCGCACTTGCAGACCGTCGACACTGATTTGACTTGTAACTCTTTCAGTATCCCGCCAATCGACTTTAAACTTTGGATGTATGTTGAGACATATAACGGATCATATTTTCGATGGTATTTTTTGATATTTATGGACACATTCTCCTATACCTTCTCCTCCTTCAGTGTTCTAAGACACTATACACTTGGTACTGTACGTTAATATGTAGGTACATACATACATAGATACTAAACCTATTTTTTTTATTCATCCTTCCGTACTCTCTCTGAATTGTTATCAGATAACAGCAAGAGGCGCCAGTTGAACTTATTTGGTTTGACACACGAAGCGCCAACAAGAAGAGCCACGCGGGTGGGAAGAATTACATCAAACCTAGCTAACCTCTAAGTAACTATTTGGTTCGATCAATAGCAACCTCACCTAAGTTCGGAACGAAACGAAACACTAGAGAACCCTCTATCTAAACCAACTTAATTGTAAAAGCAGCAACGACAAATCTTAAGAGCAATTTTTACCTAAAACAAAAAAAACACGCCAAAAACATCAATTCCCTTCTCCTGAATTCCAGTCACTTTCCAATATTATAACCCCTCTCCCCCACCAAAATCTAAAGAGAAGAACATCTGTGAAAAGAAATAACTAAGATCAAGCTAAGTTTTATTCCAATAGATCGGAATTGAAAGTGCAAATATAAATAAAAATAATTTTTTAAATTTGACAGAAAATCAAAATCTACCGAATCCAGTAAAAACCGTGCACAGTTTTCACCAGGAATCGCAGCCGTAAGTTCAATAAAGGAACAAAGTAAGTAAATGTAAAACAACTTTATAAAAAAAAATCATATTTTATTACATTTGTATTTATAAAAAAAAAAGAAGTTAGGAGGAGCAAGAAAATTTAAAAGCAGAAAAAAAAACTAAGACAGAAGTTATGTCTTTAAAGACATATCTCATCTCTTTAAAATTTTGTTTCCTATCCGTATCCCAATCAGTTAATAAAAACCCGTCTTTCCCTTAACATTTAAGAATAATTAAAGAAGAATTATATTGTGAAATCTACCTTACTAATTATAAACTTATTAAATCGAAGTTTTTTAATGGAATTTTCATGCAGTATGAATTTTTTTTTGGCGATTTTTGGTTTCAAGATATCGATGTTCCAGATTTAGTAAAATTGATTTTTGTTTTGTCTGATAAATTTTTGGTTTAGATTATCTTATATATAAAAACGAGTTTCTAAAATGTGTGTGTGGCCGCCTAAATCGCGCATTTATGTACCGATTTAAATTTTGTAGAGAATTATCTGTAGATGGTTTCTATGTAAAAAAAAGTTATGTTCGAACGCACCATTCTCTACAAATAGCAAAAATTTAAATCGATTCATAAAAACGCAATTTTGCAACATCAAGTACATATGTACATATTTTAACAGTTTTAACATTTTTTCCATTAGATCTTGAAACTTAAGGCGCAAGATTTTCCAAATTTCCATATTTGATCGTACTTGCTCGAATTATAGTATTAAGGCATTTTCGAGGATGTGCAAGTATTTTTCGGAATCGACAGTTCCATATATATAGAGAAGATGTCCAATTTTGTGTGTTAGAAAATATATTCCCATTATCATTAATTTAGCTTTAAACTTAGTTTTTTTTTTAACTTAAATTATTTTATTTTACTCTGAATTATTTTCAATTTAAATTATTAAACTTGAATTGATTTTGAGTTATAATACAAAAATGTGAGTGTTTTCAATATACCGTTGTGTTATTTTTTTTTTGGTTTCAAATGTATTTAGGAACACTTAAGGATTTTGTTGTTTAAAAATCCATGCAGTCACTTTTAGTCATATTCGTACTACTTGCATTTATTTGCTCCCAAAAAGGGAACAAGTAAATTTTAAAATGCATCATTTAACAAGATGCATCAAAATTGAAACTCTCATTCGTATTCGTACATTTGAATCTTTTCGTATTTTTTAACGAAAAGGGCGAATTTCGATAGATTTTTATTATCTTTTTGGCTTGGTTCTACTTATTTTTAAGTAAAAATTGTGTCAGTTTTTGTATACTTTCCTGCTCAGAGTAGATTTAAATCATTAAAATCTAAAATGGGACAAAATTGAAAAAAGCATTTTTATTCTTTTTAATTTCTTAATTTCAATTATGGACAAACATCTGAATGGCATTTCATCACTATAATTTCCGAAAAATCGAAAAAGCAACAATATTATTTTTCAGTATAATCTGTTTCCTATCTGTGATTAAGACTTTCAGTGGGATAATATAAGTAAGCAAGTTTTAATTTATTTTAGGGATCATTGTGGTATCATAGGGTAATCAAAATTCGGGTTCCACAACTCTTAATACAATATATATATTTCTCGAATGACAACTTCGAATATTAAGGCCTGAAATAAAAACGTAACACCGTCCATTTTCGGCAACAAGATCCCACCCCGTCGGTGAGCTAGGACGAGCGAGTGCTAGCAGGCCTACTCGTTGCAAAAGGAAGTGGACAACCCTTTCATTACCGGTCTTAGCTGGTCTGAACGACCTGTAGCGGTTGGATTCAAAACAAGTTCGTGTGTGAAAGGGAACATATGCCAGAGTTAATCAAATCATAGAAAGTTGCTTGTAGTTATACTGTTTTTAATTTCTTTTTAACAAAGCGACAGGTATCCATACAGATATGGAAAATTAAACACTTTATGAAAATGTTCACTCGAGCGTATACTTGTTATTTTCATAGAAGGAATAAAATGGATTTTATTCTAATAGAAAATATGAAATTAAAGTATAGTAGTTCGTTACAGGTGGGCGCCCAACGTGGGGCACGAAACCATGACCCTGAGATTAAGAGTGAGGATTAAGAACCTTCAACGACAAAAAAAAAATAATTTAACAAATGTATGACATATTTTGGGATGGATTTGTTTTTCAATTGTGAATCCTTTAATAACAAGGATAAAAAGAAATGATGTAGAGTTACGTCAGCGTAAGTCAAGTTATTAACTTTACTTTAACTTACCGGATAACAATATTGCCATTCTTTTAATTGATAAAAAACAAAAATCCTTTTATTTCTTTTAATGAACTAGTTTGCTTTTAAATTTCCTAGAAAATAAACAATTTTGCTTCACACCTGGATCAGGAAAATGTCAACTTATCCATCGGACAAAAATTATTTATTTGAGTACTATGAATTAGGTGAAAAAAAATGATTTTTGTGAAATGCTTGTCCTTATCATTCTATGCAACTAACCCATAAAAAGAATTTGTCGTTCTTATGTTGGACACCAAACTGATAAAGTACAGAATTCACTCAAAAAATTTTCTAAAATTAATAAATAATAATCATTACAACAGACAAAAGTTGATTAAAATTAATCTTTACTTTCCGGATAACAATTACTAAAATTATAGAAAATGTAACATTTTTAGGATAAAAGAAATATAAACATCTAATCATAAGGGTAATCATTCGGGCCCCACTTTGAGCACCACCTGTAACGAACTACTATACTTTAATTTCATGTTTTCTATTAGAAAAAACTCCATTTTATTCCTTCTATGAAAATAACAAGTATACGCCCGAGTGAACATTTTCATAAAGTGTTTAATTTTCCATATCTGTATGGATACCTGTCGCGTTGTTAAAAAGAAATTAAAAACTTTGATTAACTCTGGCATATGTTCCCTTTCACACTCTTACAGGTTCTGCCCAAAACCAACGATTATCTGTGAATAATACAGGAAATAATAATCAAAATATAGCCAATAACCAAACTGAAATAATAGCACCGCAGGTAACAGCTAGTGTTGATCAGAGACGCGATGATTCAAATGAAATTGTTCACCCAGGCAATATGACTCGCGGATCGAATGTTGACAATTTTCTTGCCCAATTGAGTAGTATGAATCTTCCGGATTCACCTTCTCCTTCAAGTAATCCGAATCCGAATGCAGCTCCTTCTCCCTCTTATTCTCTTACCAGATCTCCAAATTATGAGAAATGGGGAATTAAATTCGACAGCAAAAAGATGACCATCGATGATTTCTTGTTTCGATTAGAAATAATTAAAAATAGTTATAACGCGACCTGGCCAGATGTCATTTCAAATTTTCATCACTTTGTAAGTGGAAACGTTGAAACATGGTTTTGGACGTTTATAAAATGTAATCCTAGAGTAACATGGACAACTCTCAGAGTAGCCCTCCTGGAGCAATATCGAAGTTTAGAGACAGACACAGAGCTGTCAAGAAAAATGTCCGACCGGAAGCAACTTCCGAATGAGAGCTTTGATGATTTTTATGACTATTTGGTTCAACTCAATTCCAAGTTGAGAAGTACCAAACCTACTGAAGAAATCATCGAGCTTATTAAACTTAACGTGAAAAGAAGAATAGGGGAACTTCTTATAACATTCAGTACCCATAGTCTTGCGGAAATAATTTACGTCTGTAGAACCATAGAAAAATTCTTGAACGGAAATGAAAGAGCAACGACTAGGTTTAATCAAACGGTTGCGAATGTCCCTAACCGTCGAGTAGTCAATGAAATTGAAATGTTATCTGAATTGCCACCTTCTTCGAATTTAGCTCAAGTGGAAGCATTCAATAAGAATCCTAACACAGTTACATGCTGGAACTGCAAGGGCGTGGGTCATACCTTCCGCGAATGTCCTGATTCACGCCGCAATCTATTTTGTTTTAGATGTGGCCTTGAGAATGGGATAACTCCCAATTGTGAAAAATGTTCGGGAAACCGCCAAAAGAGCAATCCTACAACCGGGGAGAATTGCTCAAAGGTCAAAAACCCGGAATTGAACAGAAATTAGAAAATCTTAATAAAATCACCATACTCAAACGCCCAGATGACAAAGTCTCTACAAACATTATAACGGAAAACAAAACACCCCCTAAAAGAAGATCTCTTCATGAACGTCAGTTAGAATATTTTAAAGCCCGAGAGAGAAACTTTGCAAAACCTCTAACATCAAATCGAATTCAAAGGTTAAGAGAAAAGCACAATAAAAAGAAAAGCTTGCACAAGGTAGTATCTTCAGCTATAGTAAATATGTCTCTAGAAGATCCTCGTCCATACCTGACCGTAAATATTTTTGGAATTGAGTGGTTTGGTCTTCTTGATTCAGGGGCAAGTATAAGTTGTCTAGGCATCGGATCCTTAGAATACCTCAAGGAAAATAAAATACCTTATAAAAACTTTTCATCCTTGTTAGCAACAGCTGATGGCCAAAAACAAAGAATAGTGGAAATGATAACGACACCAGTTTTATATAAAGGGATCATAAAAGATATAAATCTTTTCATTATTCCGTCTTTAACACAAACGTTATATTTAGGTGTAGATTTTTGGCGGAGTTTCCAACTCGCCCCCAACGTTATTTCAGAAATCTCTTTAGGACCCAAAATAAATAGCAATGAATGTGACTTGACTCCCCAAGAGTCAATAGCCTTACTTGAAACGATAAAAATGTTTCCCTCTTTCTTAACGAAAGGATTATGAAAAACCATGTTAATGGAACATGTGATAGACACCGGCGATGCGACTCCGATCAAACAGAGGCATTACCCTGTATCTCCAGGGGTACAAGACTTGATGTATGCGGAATTGGATCGCATGATTTAATTGGATATTATTGAAGAAAGCTCCAGTCCATGGAGTTCACCAGTGGTTCTTGTACGGAAACCGGGAAAAAACCGCTTATGTCTGGACTTTCGAAAAGTGAATCAGGTGACTAAGAAAAATGAGAATCCAATTGCGCATATAGAGGGATTGTTAGCACGTTTTTCAGACCCACACTTTATTTCGAGTGTGGATCTGAAAGATGCGTATTGGCAGATACCGTTGGAAAAAGGTTCACGGGAAAAAACCGCCTTCACCGTACCTGGCCGTCCACTTTACCAGTTTAAAGTCATGCCTTTTGGTCTTTGAAATGCCGCCCAAAGTTTGAATTGCTTAATGCACCAGGTCATTCCTCATGAATTAAGAGACCAAGTTTTTGTATATTTAGATGATCTATTAGTGTTTTCACACACTTTCGAAGAACATCTAAAACTTTTGAAAATTATTGCCAAAAGACTTACAGAGGCTGGGTTAACTATAAATGTAGAGAAATCGAGATTTTGTCTAAAAGAACTTCTGTACTTAGGGTATATAGTAGGCCAGGGAGGTATTAAAGCAGATCCCGTAAAAATAGCTGCGATATTAGATTTTCCAGTGCCGAAAACATCCCGACAAGTCAGAAGATTTTTAGGTATGGCCAGATGGTACAGGAGGTTTAACTTAATTAACACCTTCAAGAAAAATCTAAAATTTAAATTTGACGAAAAAGCGATTGAGTCTTTTAATAAGATTAAAAACTGGACTGAACTTCCAATTTATTACTATTCCCAAAAACTCAATGCCGCACAACGCAACTACTGAGTGACGGAACGAGAATGTCTGGCAGCAGTTAAAGGGATACAAAAATTTAGGCCTTACGTTGAGGGATATAGGTTCAAAGTTATAACAGACCATTCAAGTTTAAAGTGGCTAATGAGTCTCAAAGATCCTACAGGCAGGTTAGCACGTTGGAGTTGAAATCTCCAAGGATTTGATTTTGAAATTGAGCACCGAAAAGGAACCTTAAACGTTGTCCCAGACGCCCTTTCGAGAGTATATCAGATAGACTCAGTCCAGCCGCAAAATAAAGGACACACACTCAAAGATATAGATCCTAACGAGGTGTTTTACGTTGATTTAGACGATGTAAGTTTTAAAGCAGAAGAAACTAATAGAACATATTGAGAAGAACAAAGATCAGCTTCCAGACTTACAGATCTCCAATGGTTATGTGTATAAAAAGGTGAAATTTTGTACAGGAACTCCTATACAAGACGATTTGGCTTGGAAACTCTGGATTCCAACAGCAATGACCGACCGTCTGGTTTCTCTGGCACATTGTCCACCACGAGCTTCCCATGGAGGTTTAACAAAAACCTTATACCGCCTTCGACAACAATGTTTTTGGCCGAGAGAGTCTTCGATGTCACGTAATGTAAAGTTTCCCCCTCTACCAAAATGTTCTGGTATATAGGCTGTTTGGTAGCTAACAATGGCGTCTTCGCCGTTGTCTTCCAACTCGAAATGAAGGAGGAGCCTATCTCGTAGAACCCCTTTTACCCCCCTCGTCACAAATCCCAGTTCAGTGAGTTTCGTCCGTAGTTCGTCTACTGTCAACAACGCTAAGATTTCGTCCCTATTCATCCCTAAAAAATTCTCACCAGCGAACAATTTTTTTCAGATACACAAAAGTAAAAAAACAATAGTGCCAGATGCCAATTATCCCTCTTTATAGTTTTCTTCTTCTTGGTTCTCCTTCCTCGATCGTTTTAGGTAAATAGAAGATGATTTAGAATTGGAACATGATGCAATTTTATTATTTTGAACTTCACATCCGACGCCTTCCTCAAAGCAAAATCATCTTCACAGCCTGTTGCTTGAAGGTTTTTTTCAGCATGCAAGGTATCAAAAGAACTCATTTTTTTAGCAACAACATCCACCACAGATGATAACTGATCAAATTTATTGAACAGTTCACTCAACGACAATTTAAACTTAGCACACTGAGGGCAGCGGAAAACAATGTTTGAACTCTCATCAAGAACATGATTTAGAAAATGTTCATTCAAGTTAGCACATAGTTTATGAAAAAAAATTCCGCAAAAAAGTCCACAACTAACACCATCATCGTTTATAGGGTTTTTGCAAGAAAAACACATTCTTTTTGTCTGATTAGCCATTATTAATAACAATATAGGAAAATATAAGCAAATATAACACTGATGTGTATTTGAATCTGCGATGTTGTATATATATTCAAACAAAGTCGCACACGTGCTTTAACTGTTTTTTCAGCACTCGGTATTGTTGAGGCAATGTTTAAGTTTTTTTTTTATTATTTTTTCGGGAGTACACTCACAGCTCACTTTAATAAAGCACACAATTAGCGTTGTATGTTTATTAACTTCCCATAGGGAGTTATTGTAATCGGTCCGATTTGTCAAATTGAAATTTTTGACAAATCTGGACGTTTTATGGTTCCAAGAATCTAAATTCGTCATTTGTAGAGAGATGTCTGTGTGTGTGTGTGTACGTACGTTCGTACGTATGTACGTTCGTACATTCGAGACCCCTTTTTTTGTGAACGGGATCTCGATAATGAATAAAGATATCAACACCAATTAAATTTTGTTCGATAGGTTATACCTTCATGAAATGCAGAAAGGACTTTTACAAAAATTTGTCTAACGGTTTTTTCACAATAGCAGTTTTTAAAAAAAGTGAAAATTTTAGTTTGTCGCAAATATCTCAGGAACGAATAATGCTATTGACTTCAAATAAATTTTATTAAGTAGATTGCAATGTGACTCAGGTTTGGTATAAATTTGAAAATAATTTAACATATCATTATTTTTTAAAAAAGTAAAAATTAAAAAAAAAATTTTGACACGAAAATACACAATGAAGGAAAAATGATATCATCTTCAAAACAATTTTTTACTATGTATAATGTGATCTTTGACATCTGGTAAAATTTTTGGAAAAATTTAATTGACAGTTTTTTACAAAAAATAAAAAAGTACAAAAAATTCTACCAAAAGTTGGTAAAAAATGTTTTTTGACTTGAATATCACGAGAATGGGAAAAGATATTGACTTCAAATTTATTTTAGCTTAAACAAAATACAATTATTAATATACGCTACAATTTTGAAAAAAAATAGAACTGACAGTTTTTTTACAAAAAATAAAAATCTTTAACAAAAATTAGCCGAAAAATGTCAAAAGTAGTTTCTTGACTTGAATGTGTCCAGAATGGTATTTTTTTTTAAATTCGATTTTATTTTATTTTTTGCATAATTGAATTGTCAACTAACAGTTTTTTACTAAAAATAAAAAACTGAAACGGAAATGTACAAAAAAGTGACATAAATTGTTTTTCGGCTCAAATATTATCACAACAAGGAATGATATTGACTTAAAATGTTTTTTTTTCAACCTTCTAGTAAGGAATTTGTCAATACCTAAGAAATTGTAAAATATTGACGGATATCAATTATTCTTACAATAAATACAAAACTAAAAAAATTTCTAAGAAGAATTGGTAAATATTGTTTTCAGATTCAATATCTCTGACATGTTTTATGTTAATAAAATTGTTATCAACTAAAATCAAAAGTTAATGAATTTATCAGGAACGTCAAGTTTTCAAATTATGCATAATGGGAAGTTATCAGTGTGGGTCGCACTTAGCCTCTTTTTATTATTGTTTTTTTTTTATATGCGCACTCACAGTTTGTTAAAAACACACCGTGCCCTACAGTAATCAAACGCCCTTCGTTTTTCTTGTTTTTTTTTCACTCCCCGGATTTAACAACATTTTATTAAATTAGATAAATTGGAGGATCAGTAACTTCTGGCACTTTCGACGACTCAACTGCAACTGAATTAAAAACTAAGTAACTAACTCTTCTCCTTAAGGCTGGGTGTCCCAGATCGGCAAACTCAAACTTCATGTAAATGACTTTATTTGTGTTAGTGACCTTTTTTTGTCATGAATTTCATGGCATCGCCTTATGCCCATATGTGGCCAGAGGAATTTTGTTTTTGTTTGTTACTCTCTCTCTACACTCTTTTTGAACAAGAATAGAGTCGAAGAAAAAAAAATGAGTATCTTTATAAGATCAATAACGCAAGCTAAAGTGGGAAAAGTAAAGAAAAAACAACAATAACAACCAAAGAAAAGGACAGTCTCTGCTATATATGTATGTAGATACGTTATACGTTTCCTTTCGATTTCAATATTTTCTCAAAAACAGGTCCTGATCTCGTTTGCACTAAATTGTTTTTGTTTTGCCAAAGAACAATAAATCCCCTCTTTATTGCCACAAAAAAAAAAAAAAAAAAAAAAAAACGATCATGACTTCTGCTACATCTTCAAACTAAAGGGTGCAAGAAGTAGGTAGATAAAGAAGAACTACACACAATATTGTTCTGCATACTTCACCACGCGAATTGGACGTGCACTTGCTCTAGTCAACACATTGCCAAAAAAACTGGTTTGCCATTACATATTCCTCAAATTCTAATAACCGGTTTTTCTATTGAATTTTCTGTTCTTTATGCAGAAAAGAAGAAAGAACGAGCAATATGTAAACTAACAACAAAAATATTTGAGAGCGGGTGGGCGGGGCTCATTTCTTTTCCAAATGAAAAACATTCTCTCGAAGCGCAAATTTCGCAGTGGAATTACTGGAAACTGAAACTTCTATGTGTGCGTGTAAAACGGAAATTTCAAATGGAAAAATACCAATTTAGACACTTTTTCAAAAATTTATTTAAAAAAACCATCACCGCAATTAGAATTTTTGAATTGGAGAACAATAGAAAAAATACTGAAGAAAAATTAAAAAAATAAGAAAAATATGCACAAGAATTATTTTCTCTGGAAAGCTAATTGTTATTTGGGCTTTTTCAATGAACAATTAAAGGGTTAATAATTTTTTTTTTTCGAAAAAGTCCATCCATCACTCCCGAGGTAATTAATTAAGCTATTTATTAAAATAAAGAAAAAAAATATAGTTCAAAAGGCTAAATAAAGAATGAGGTATATTTTAGGTTTTTTATTTTTTTTTTAAAGTTTAAAAGTGAATTATTTAAAAAAAAATTGTACTCGTAATAAAAATATTTGAGACTGGCTTTGCATACTTTTTGTTTTGATGAAATATGTTGTAGATTTAAGAAGTTATACCTGTTCAACTCATTGAACATTGCATAAGATTGGACTAATTTTTTGCCCATAAAAAAAATTAAATAAATTAAAGCCAATCCGTCACTCCCTTAATTAACTTAATTTCTTTTGAAAACACCAAAAAAATTACATAAAAATCTTAGCTATACCAAAAATAAATGGTACCTACATTTTAAACTACTATGAAAATAATGACAAAATCGTAGTTTGTTTCACTCTCAGAATTACTATATTTTACATTTAAAAATTATAATGATGGAGAGTGTAGTGTAGTAGCTCTGTTTATTTAGAATGCATTAATTTTTATTTCAATCAATTAGCATTCGAAATGTAAAAATTATTGCTTTATTTTATCCAGCATTTTTTTTAGCTGGCCACCCAGCCTTAAGGGAGTTACAAGAATACATAAAGGGATGGAGAAATACGCTTTTGCGTTTGTGGGTGGGTTGTTCGTTCATCTGTCCCGTAAATGTATTGTCAGTTCGTTAGTCTAGGGTTTACGTGTATGGGTCTAGGGGACGAACTAATCCCACATAGATATACTTGACTCGTCAACCATCCCCAAACATTTTCTATTATATTCAAATAAGGTGAGTACCGTGGCCAGCCTCCACAATTTGGCTTAGTATATACTTTTTAACTACCTTAGCTGTATGTATTGGTGCATTATCGTGTTGTAAAGGGTCCGCTATCTAACGTTTTTTTTTTCACCTAGTGCTTATTTCGTGAATGGTAACACTTAGCTCATGTCTGATTTGACAGATAATAATTAGTTTTATCCTTCCGCTGAACGAATATGGTTGTGAATACGCTTGAACAACGCTGGGAAATATTACGACATTACTTTGAAAATCATGGTAATATTGCAGAATGTGAGCGAAAATTGCGTACGGACTTTGGAAGAAGAGAAGCATCGTCCGCTCTGTATGTTCGTTATCTTGTGAAAAAAGTGAAAGAAACTGGCATCCTCATCGATAAACCGAAGCTAGAAAAGCCAAAAACAGTGCGTACACCCAAGAATATTGTTGCTGTGGCAGAAAGTATGCTTGAAGCGACATCAACATCAATTCACTGTCGTTGTCAACAATTGACCATTTCGGAGAAATCATTTAGAAGAATTTTGCACAAAGACCTTGGTATGACGCCATACAAAGTCCAATTGGATCAGAAGTTGAAGCCAACTGACCATCCAATGCGTTTACGCTTCGCTAAGTGGGCCCGCGATCGACTTAGTGAAGATGCCGATTTTGCCAAAAAAATCATCTTTTCAGATGAAGTTCATTTCGATCTTGGCGGGTATGTAAACAAGTAAAATTGTCGCATTTGGGGCACAGAAAACCCGCACGCATACATTGTGTTAATGCGAAATTATATTACAAAGAATTTCGATGATGGCAGAAAAGTAAAGGACTTTAAATAATTTAATAAAAATTCAAGATGATATTCTTTTAACAAAGGTTACTTTAATAATGGTTAATTGAATCCGGAAATTGATAGATCCATATGGTATTTTGACATTTACAATAATTAATTGGTATAAATTCAAATAAACTAATACAGGGTGCCTCGTTATATAGAATTAATTAATTACTTTTCAACATTCTCCCCACCTTGAGAAGATAATGGCTGATCAATAGCAAGACGTCTTACTTTAGTTGCTGCTCTCTGTGTTTCACCATTTGATGTTTTCACTGTTATAGCCCTGACAACTCCATCTTTGCCCGGTTGTACACTTACGACTAGACCAAGTCACCACTTCAACGGAGGTAAGTTTTCGTCCTCAAGTATCACAACGTCACCAATGCTTAAAGAACTGCCATGTTTCGTCCACTTGGATTGGCCCTGTAAACTCTGGAGGTACTCAATCGACCATCGATTCCAAAATTGTTGCAAGTACCATTGTAACTTTTGATAACGTTGTAGTCGGCTTACATTTACGAGCTGAAGATCTGGTTCAGGATTGGTATTCAAAGCTGTACCTATGATGAAATGCCCAGGTGTTAAAGCTGGCAAGTCATTCGAACTTTCAGGAACTGGTGTGATAGGCCTGGAATTAAGGATGGACTCAATTTGAATGATTAAAGTATTAAATTCAACAAAATTTAGTTTAGCGCTTTGCAAAACTCTTTTGAGGTGAAACTTAGCCGATTTAAAAGCAGCTTCCCATAAGCCACCATAATTTGGAGAACGTGAAGGTGTTGTTTTCCATGTTATTCCCATTGCGGCTTATTCCGGAACATTTTGTACAATGCATTTAGCTGGTTTTTGGCGCTGACAAAATTAGTAGCATTGTCGCTGTATATAACAGAACACAAGCCACGACGACCAATGAATCGTTTAAGTGCCGCCAAAAATGCTGCTGTTGTTAGATCTTCGACTAATTCTAAGTGAATTGCCTTTGCTGAAAAGCAAACAAACACTGAGATGTAACCTTTCGTTAATATAATCCCCCGACGCACAGTGGGGTATTCAGCCATAAAACATGGCATTAACCTATTTTATTTTTTTTTGAGAAAATAAGAAAAAATTAAATGCCATTTTAAGCCTATATATCAAAGCTATCAGAAAAAACAAAACATTAACATAATCGGTAAAACGAGTGGATCGCAGTGTCATTTCAAAGTCGGTCCTTTTTGAGAGTCCAAGTTTTTTAGTGAAAAAAGTGAAAATAGTGACCTGAGTTTTATTTTTGTTGTGGCAACGGAGCAATATTTTTATCAAAAATACAATGAAATCTCAACAAGGATATGTTAACTGAATTAGAAATATTAAAATTTTTGCAATTTGTGCAGTTTAATTATTTATTAATAAATAATTGTATTATTTAAACAATGCGAAAATAAACATTTTCCATTTATTGTCGATATATATTGGAAGATTTGTTTATTAACGGTAAGACTTAGAATGGTATGATATACTTTTTTGAAAAGCCAGAAATTTCTTCTATAATTTTTATTTTATTTTAAGTTGAGTTTGTAAATAGTTTTCGAAAAATTAATATTCAAACTTCAAATTTTAAAAGCTTTTATTTTTTTATTTCAAACTTTTGTTTTCTAAAATATTATGTGAATAAGTATATTTTTCTTCAAAATCCAATGCTCTGATTAATTTTTATCAAAAAACTGAAACCAGGATGCTTAAATGTATCTTAGTTTTTGAGAAATATGGCGGTAAACACATCTGCGTATAGATACAATTCATTTTTATTCTTCAAAAAAGGGTTGTCAAAAAACTCAACATTTTGAAATGGGGCAAATTGGGGCAAGATTTTTTTTTGAATCCAATAATAGAAATATACAGCTATCACCACATATAAAAATCAGAGCGGGGATCGGTGAAGAACATTAACAAATCTTCCAATATATATCGACAATAAATGGAAAATGTTTATTTTCGTATTGTTTAAATGATTCAATTATTTATTAATATTACACTGCACAAATTGCAAAAATTTTAATATTTCTAATTCAGTTAATACATCCTTGTTGAGATTTTATTGTATTTTTGATAAAAATATTGCTCCGTTGTCACAACAAAAATAAAACTCAGTCACTATTTTTACTTAGGTTAATGCCATGTTTTGAGCCTGAATACCCCACTGTGCGACGGTTAAAGTATATTTTAAACGGACCACAGAAGTCAATGCCTATGAAAAAAAAGGTTGTTGTTTGATTGGACTAGCTCGAAAACAGGCGATGCAGTTGTGAAAGATTGATCGGCAAATTATTTTTCCATGAATAGGCCATGTAAAAACGTGCTTTTTTGGTAGCAAAATTGGATGCTTGCTATTATAATCCAACGCAGAAAATTTTAAACGTCCACCAACTCGCAATAAACCTTTATCGTCGATGAAAGGTGCAAGGGATTGAATGTGACTCTTTGGTGGGAGAACCCTTGGTCTTTGTAAAGTAAGTATCTCAGCATTGAATGATGTCATTTGAACTATTTTTACAACTGTAGTTAAGGATTGTCTTAGTTCGTCAGTTATTAATGGTCCCAACAAACGAAGATTCTTATCTTTTTGTTTGCAGTTGTTTTAAAGCGTAAAATATAGCCAATAACATGCAGTAGCGAAGTATAATTATTGTGATACTTTTAATTTTAGTGACAAAATTAGTTTCATTTTGTAAAAAGTTACTGTGAAGAACAATTTTAATTCTTTTCCTTTCCAATTTACTTTCATCGTTTTCAAAATTAAAATCGAATTTTTGTCAGTTCGTTAAAGGTTAAGACAAAAATGGTGGCCCATGAAACCAAAGTTCTGATTTAAATAGGTCTGATGGATACGAGCCTCGAGAGAGTATGTCTGCAGGATTTATTTTCGTCGGAATGTGTCGCCACTGGCTAAATGTGGAGTTTTCGTGTATTATCGACACCCTATTTGCAATAAAGGTCTGCCAATTGCTTGGTTCTTCTTTAATCAAACGCCACAACTGTTGCATATATAACTTTGCTAATGATTGGATTGAATAGCCCGAGAGGATCAAAAAATTGAACAATCTCTGATAAAACAGTCCTCTTGATAATTAATTTGTGAATATTGGTGTTTATTTTATATAAGAATCTTTCAGATGAAGGATTCCATAATATTCCTAAGGCCTTTATTGCATCAGAGTTTCTTGTTTTGAATAAAGATTCTCGATCTTCTTCAGGAATGTCCTTTAATAAATCTGCGTGATTTTCACAATACTTTTTTAGATGATGAAATCCGCCTTAAAATGGCCGATAGTTGTCTTTGTGGTTAGAGTGCTTGCTCTAGTGAATTGGCGCCAGACAATGTGTCATCAACATAAAAATCTGAGTTGATTGATTTCGAAGCCATTGGAAAATGAAAACCTTCATCGATTGACAACTGATGAAGTGCCCGAGTAGAGAGAAATGCAGCCGCAGCTGTACCATAGGTCACAGTAGTGAGTTGGTACATTTGAATTGGATCACTTTCGTTTGATCTCCAAAGAATACAATGATATTTTCTGTCATCTGGATGTAAAGCCACCTGTAATGGCCTTGATTTTCTAATAAACCTTTATCGTCGATGAAAGGTGCAAGGGATTGAATGTGACTCTTTGGTGGGAGAACCCTTGGTCTTTGTAAAGTAAGTATCTCAGCATTGAATGATGTCATTTGAACTATTTTTACAACTGTAGTTAAGGATTGTCTTAGTTCGTCAGTTATTAATGGTCCCAACAAACGAAGATTCTTATCTTTTTGTTTGCAGTTGTTTTTAAAGCGTAAAATATAGCCAATAACATGCAGTAGCGAAGTATAATTATTGTGATACTTTTAATTTTAGTGACAAAATTAGTTTCATTTTGTAAAAAGTTACTGTGAAGAACAATTTTAATTCTTTTCCTTTCCAATTTACTTTCATCGTTTTCAAAATTAAAATCGAATTTTGGTCAGTTCGTTAAAGGTTAAGACAAAAATGGTGGCCCATGAAACCAAAGTTCTGATTTAAATAGGTCTGATGGATACGAGCCTCGAGAGAGTATGTCTGCAGGATTTATTTTCGTCGGAATGTGTCGCCACTGGCTAAATGTGGAGTTTTCGTGTATTATCGACACCCTATTTGCAATAAAGGTCTGCCAATTGCTTGGTTCTTCTTTAATCAAACGCCACAACTGTTGCATATATAACTTTGCTAATGATTGGATTGAATAGCCCGAGAGGATCAAAAAATTGAACAATCTCTGATAAAACAGTCCTCTTGATAATTAATTTGTGAATATTGGTGTTTATTTTATATAAGAATCTTTCAGATGAAGGATTCCATAATATTCCTAAGGCCTTTATTGCATCAGAGTTTCTTGTTTTGAATAAAGATTCTCGATCTTCTTCAGGAATGTCCTTTAATAAATCTGCGTGATTTTCACAATACTTTTTTAGATGATGAAATCCGCCTTAAAATGGCCGATAGTTGTCTTTGTGGTTAGAGTGCTTGCTCTAGTGAATTGGCGCCAGACAATGTGTCATCAACATAAAAATCTGAGTTGATTGATTTCGAAGCCATTGGAAAATGAAAACCTTCATCGATTGACAACTGATGAAGTGCCCGAGTAGAGAGAAATGCAGCCGCAGCTGTACCATAGGTCACAGTAGTGAGTTGGTACATTTGAATTGGATCACTTTCGTTTGATCTCCAAAGAATACAATGATATTTTCTGTCATCTGGATGTAAAGCCACCTGTAATGGCCTTGATTTTTACAAAAATTACATGCGTTTTTAACTGTCATAAGTGACCTCGGAGGTTTATGAATTTTAGTAGAGCTACCAGCATCATGTTTTATTGAATTTGGTGTTAGTATAATTGGACATGCATTACCTTCAATAATTTGACACCTTTTCTACAAAAATGACATTAATTCAATAATAGTCGGTAATCTGTCAACAGGTGATTCTTCATTCCATTTTAAAGCTGTTTCTGGATCAAGTTTGGGAGTTATGATGTGTACTATGAGGTCATCCCAGCCGTCAACAGGTCGATTGATGTTCTTTAATCCCGTTAGTTGGCTGTTCATTTTATCCATCAGATTTCTCAAATCAGCAGAGTTTGCCTTAAGAATTTTGGGATGTTGGTTCTTGACCAATTACCTTTTTATTTTCAAAATAGTAGGGGAGCCCATGATGCTAATTGGGGATTTACTCGAGCGTCGTGGAGACCTATTGAAATTGGTAGATAAGGTGATAAGAAGAAATAATTGTTTTCTATTTTAGCGCTGGGGGGAGCGTCTACACCCCTTTCAAATTGTAAAAAAAAAAAACAGTAAAATGTACATTCACGAGCGCGTCTCAATATGTTTTGCTATGGATACTTAACTCCCCCCCTTGTTAAACGAAATCGTCTCGATTTTTCGACGCTATTTTTAACATTTCTCTTTCATAAGTTTTGTTATATGCGTCAATCTTTTTTTGTTTTTGACGATCTGTTATACATTGTATAGTTTTTATCATTACGTACGTAAATGCTAGAATAACAATCAGTGTTACAATTGTGTATATAGTTGATAATATCGGTTTTTCTTCAAAAGGAATAATTAGTTTTTTTAAAGTATCTATGTTATCGAATTTGTACATTGTATCTTCTTTAATTATTTGGTCGATGTAAGACTCTGAATTATGATTTCTTAATATAACTTCTTTAATTTGCTTATGCATGTTTTTGTATATTTTATCGTCTAGATTTATAGTATTTTCATAAGTAACTAAGTTTATACCATTAATTGTTTGATTATTTAACTTATGCTTACCGCTTAATAACATAACACCGGATTCAATTTCTAAGTCGTAATCGTATTCTTGTTTAATGTTGCATTTTGAAGTTATATTCTTTAAAAGTGGAATAAGACAATTTTCTTCTTCAAAGTTAATTTCACAAATGTTTTTACTTAGATGATTTTGACAATTTCTTGTTCTTAAATAAGTTTGGTTACATAAGGCAATTGTTTTATCTGTAATGATTTTTCCATGTTTTGAATTTAAAGGTGTTACTTTATACAATTTACATGATTTAATTAGAACTGGATATTTATATATTGTGATGAAGAATTCATCAGTTCTAGCTAATAATATTTTAGAGTACTGAAGTATATTTATTATGGGTACTTGAATTATTTCATGTTGAATAATATTTTTAATGTCATCTAAGTCTAGGCTTTCTGATAAATATTCATTATTTTTTGCTGCATTAATTGTTCTGGTCAATAATAATAATTGTTCGTACACTTGTTCTATTACTAAATGTTCTTTAAGGCTCTGACCTTCGAATTGTTGCAAAATTTGTTCAAATCTAGAATTTATAGTTTTTTGTTTATTATTGTTTTCTATGAGATTATTTATACTCGTTTCTATGTTAACTAAGTCATAATGGTCAGGATTACCAAACACATATTTGAAAGCTGTTCCTAAAAAGTTAATTGATCTAGTATGCCTAGTATGTTCTTGTAATTGGTCTGCTAAATTCTTAATTTTACTTAACCAAATTTTTTCTTCTTGTGTAGGTTGATATTTACTAGTTACGATATTTACGTAAGGTTGAAATATCGAAGTCAGGTTGGTGGCATGTAACAAATAAGTTTGTTCTTTGAATAAATACACGTCATCTGTTTGCGTAAGTATAAACTTCTTGTTTAGTAACTCAGTTATTTGAACGTTTCCTTGCCCTTCTTGACTCTGTACAATTCCTAGTAATGTTAGGAATATTAATATTTTCGTCATCTGAAAAATGATAATTCTTTATGTTATCCTTGTGAATTTTTATTCCTTCTTTAGAGATTACAGTGTCTCCTTTATCTTCTTCTACTATTCTTGTTATGTATCTGGCGTTAGATTTCTTTCTAAGACCTGTGATTCTTACCATTATCTTATCTCCTTTTTTATACTCTCTGTGTCGAGTTCCTTTATTTAGACGTTCGATCACTTTTTTGGATGCTGAGTTTAGTTTATTTATTATAATTTCACTATTGCTATATTTATTTTGATTAAAGAAAATGTCTCTAGGTTTCAAACCGGTAACTGAGTGTATAGAATTATTTAATTCACGCACTGTTCTAAATATTTCTTCGATAAGTCTTGTTTTATTCTGAATTGTGAATATTCTAGACAGTTCAGTTATTGTACCGTTTACACGTTCTACCTGACCGTTCGCTGTCGATCTGTATACTGGAGTTTCTACTTTAGTTATGTTGTATTTCAAACACATTTGGTTCACCATTTCTGTTTTGAATCCCTTCTCGTTATCTGTCATGAGTCGTTCACATTTTGGGAAATAATTAGATAAGACCTCTTCCATAACGTCGTACAGTCTGTTTCGAGTTTCGATTTCCCGAAGGATTGTATATTTAGAATACTTATCTACTGTTACAAGGAAAGTATACTTGTCGTTGAAGTATATGTCCATATGAATGTGTGTTCCCACATGTGTTGGTATTTCTGAATTATTCAGAGGTTCTCTGATAGGTTTTCTTTCATATTTTCCAAATAGACATGCTATGCATTTTTTGTTGAAACTCTTTGCTTGTTTATTTAGATCGGGCCAGTAATATTTCTCTGAGATTTCTTGTATATTGTTACGTAACCCTCGGTGTGCTCTTTCGTGAGTTACCCTTACAAGTTTTAGTTGTTCCTCCAAATTTGTCACGTCTTGAAGTTTTCTTGGTGTGAATATAAATCTTACTAGTGGGAATTCTTTTTTTATGTTTTCACCATATTTGTATATGTTTTCAAATTTCGTATGCAAAGCTACAATCTTTTGGGGTTGTATAACTTCTTTCATCTGCCTTAGTAAAGAGTCTTTGTCCTTAAACTTTATTATGAGTCTTATTTTGTTACTAAAATAGATTTGTGTTTCGATATTATTTGTTATATCTTCAATAAGTTCGAACTGTGCAGCGTATGCATTAAAAGGCTGATTCACAGTTTTTATTATATCATTAGAAGAACTTTCAGCTGAATGTGCTGTTTCTATGGTAGAAGTATTTATGCGTTGACGTGATAATGCGTCAGCTACAAGATTTAGGTTTCCTGGTTTATAAACTAATTTTGCTCCAAAGTCTTCAATGATTCCCTTCCAACGTTTCAGCTTTGTGTTGGGATTTTTTTCTGATACAGAATATATAAGGCTCTGGTGATCGGTATATATGGTTAAGTCTGCTATACCATATATGTAGTTTCTGAGTTTTTGTAAGGACCATATGATCGCTAATAGCTCTTTCTCGTTTGTGCTATAGTTCTCTTCTGTCTTACTCAGTGTTCTTGACAAGAAGTGTATAGGTTGCTTATTCTGACTTAGTACGGCTCCAATAGCTATGTTGGATGCATCAGTAGTAAGCTCGAATGGTTTGCTATAATCCGGTTGAAAAAGTTCGACTTGTTCTTTCAAATAATTTTTTAAAATTCTAATCGCTTCTAATGCTGAATCATTCAGATTTAACTTAATATTTTTACTTTGTTTTTTGTTTACTTTACCGTTATCTCCTCGTAAATATAATGTCAGGGGCTTGGCTATGCTTGCGTATCCTTTTATAAACTTACGATAGTAACCTGTAAGACCTAAAAATCCTCTCAAATCCTTTACCGTTTGTGGGACTGGAAAATTTTCTATAGCTGCTATTTTCTCAGGGTTCGTAGTGATTCTACCATGTCTGATTATGTGACCTAAGTATTCTACTTCTTCTTGAAAAAACTTACTTTTCTCATCAGATATTTTTAATGTGGCTTTATTGAGTACGTCGAATACTTGACTTATGTGCTGTATATGTTCTTCCTCAGATGAAGAATATATCAATACGTCATCAATGTAAACGTGTACGAATTTACCTACAAAGTCTCTCAAAATGTCGTCCACGCATCTCTGAAATATGCTTGGTGCATTTTTGAGCCCGAAAGGCATTCGTTTAAAATGATATTTTGCGCCATTTATAGCAAAAGCTGTTTTTTCTTTATCATCTGTTTTGATTTTAATTTGGTGGAAACCTGACTCCAAATCTAACGTTGTAAAGTACTTGGCTTTACCTAAATTTTGAATTGTCATGTTGACATCCGGAATGGGGTATCTGTCTGTTACAGTGTGAGCGTTAAGTTTTTGGAAATCAACAACCATGCGCCGTTTTGGTTTTCCTTTTTCGTCCAAACCTTTTTTAGGTACTGTCCATATGGGACTGTTATAAGGACTATGGCTTTTTTCTATTATATCGTCATGTAAGAGTTTCTGTATTTCTTTGTTTACGAATTCGTTATCTGCTATGGGATATGGATATTGTTTAACATAAACCGGATTATCATTGGTCGTCCTAATGCTTGCTTCTATAGTATCTGTAAAGGGTAACGGTCCTATGCTGTTATTAATCTTCATCAGTCTATCTATGTCTGCTTTATAAATATTATTTTCCCCAATTATGTAATTAATTTTCTGAATAGATTCGACACTGCTTATGGTAGTTAGAGTCATATTACTGAAATTTATTTCCGCGTTTAGAACTTTAAGTCCTTCATATCCTAATATCATATCAAAAGACTGAATATCCTCTAATTCAAAAAATGTTATATTTTTCTTTAATATCCTAACTACTTTCTTTGTATCTACCATAGAATAACCATGCATTGTTTTTATTTTTATAGGTTTAATTTTAATTTTTTCGCTAGAATCGCATTTTCTATTAATGTAATTATGGGTTGCACCAGTATCAATAAGAATTTTATAAATTTTCTTAGAAATAGTACTAGTTAAATTTAAGCAGGGCAACCCGTCTACTAGTTTAAATGATCTATTCTTATGTTATTATTTACCATACATTCCGTTTCATCTGCTTCTGCATATGTACTGCTGACATCGTCTCTGCGTTGTTGTCGGGAGTTATTTACTCTCTGCTGCTTGAAGTTCTGCTGATAAGATCGTTGCGGTCTGTTGTGTGTGTTGAAACTCCCGCTGTGTTCACGTTTCGCTGGTGGATTATATACATCGGGTTTGTATTGATTCCAATTTTGTCGCTGTGCATGTACAATTTGTCTCGAGTTTATCTCCATCGGCTGTGGTCCGTCATTTCTCTTGAAAGGGTTTAGGCGTGGTCCTTGATTGTGTTGCTGCATATTATCGTATTGCTTCTGGGGTTGATAATTCGTTGTTTGGCTCGAATAATTTGGTCTTCTTTCGTTTCTGCGTTCATGTGGCATATTTTTGTGGTGCTTATCTTGAGTGAGATGTAAATGCCTGTGCACATTATCATGTTCTATTCTGCGAGCAATTGCGAATGCGTGTTCTAGATCATTTATTGTAGCTGAATATAATGATCCTCTTGTAAAGTTGTCACTCATACCATCAATGAATATACGAACTGCGTCGTCGTTAGCATTTTTAATTAGTCTGTCGATTATATTCGGCGGATCACCTGACATAGTGATTTTTGATATTATTAAATTGAGATTTTTATTTATCTCGTCGTGGTATTCAGACAGTGTGCTTCTTTTTTGCGTGATGGCTTTCATCATGTCTTGTAGCACGTATAGAGGTTCTTGATTAGAGTACGTATAATCTAATCTGTTACGTATCGCCTCAAAATTAAAAATTGTGTTATAATTAGTTAACACATTCGCGGCTGCACCCTGTATTTTACTTTTCACTATAGTCAATGCTGCTGCGTACTTACTGTGTGTTTTGAAGTTTTTAATGCTGTCCATTAATCTGGATGCTTCTTCGCGCCACGACCGATAATTTGATTGATCGCCGTTGAAAATAGGTAGGCTTTTAAATGCGTCTAACTGTATTTCACTACCATCTGTATATGTGGTTCTTATTTCCTCTAGCACAGGTATGTTTGGTACTATGCCTAATCCAGATTTTACTTCATTTAGTTTTGTTTCTAAATTAGTGTTTATTTGATTTTGGTTAGTTATTATTGCTGCTAACCTTGCATTCTCTGTGCGTGTGTGCTCTAGGGTTTGTGTTACTGTGTTGCACCTGGTTTCTAAAGCTTCTAATCTTGCCATTAATACTGCGAGTTGTTCCATTTTGAACTCGTGTCTGTTGTCGTCGAATTTGTGTGTTTTTTTCCTCCACATATACACTTTCACTGAATTGCTTTGCTGCTTCGTACGAAGAAGCTATATTTGTACCTGCTATGCTAGGTAATTCTTGTAACCGGTAACGCGAGTGTTCTGTTTATACTAGATTTCACTACTTGTTCCCGAGGTCCGCTCGATTGAAGTTAAAAAGTATATTTAACCTCCTGGCAGGATCGCCAATTAAAACACTTGTTTCTTACTTTTAAAATTAAACAATATTTATTTGGAACTATGTCCTTTATTATTGAAATACTTTTTACTAATTCTAAAAGGAGCTTAAGGCTACTATGTAGTTACAATAAGACTATTGATAAATTCATCATACAGTCGTATTTATATACTTTTCTTATCTATCTACAAGGAGACCCAAGCGTACAATCGTCTTGCTTGATAATGAAGAAGAGATAATATTCCAACATTGTATACAAACGATATTATCTCTTTTACATATGTTATCATTGTAGCGTTGTGTGCAAGACTGTACTAGAGACTAAAGATATCATTGAATACAAATAATGTTATCTTTTTTCTCAATATGTTTTGCTATGGATACTTAACTCGCGTCAGATATTGATATTTTTCATGTGCCAACATCTCACTGAAATATAATATACAATAATCTGACGATTTACGTGGTGGGTGTGGCTATGCGGGATGGTTTAAAAATTTAAAAAAATGCTAGCTACGAATTTGTGAAAATGTAAAAAAAATCGCCATCTTGACATACTCGAGCGCGTCAGATTAGCATACTGATGGTTCTACATGATGTTCCAAGTATAGTGACCAAAAATCTGACGATTTAAACAAGGGGTTTTGTTTATCTGACAATTTAAAAAAAAAAAACGTTTTTCCTTTTTTTTTTCTTTACAATATTAAATTTTAATTATAGATACGAAAAATTAACAATAATTTAAGAAGCATTATTTATTTCAAAATTTACATAAAAATAATAGATAGCACATTATTATAACTTCAAAAATTAGTATGTCAGAATCTAAATCAAGAAATTCTACAGGATTTTCTAAATCTTCAGTAGTTTCCATATCTGTAACAGCAAATAAAAACAGAGGTTTACAATAATTTATTCATGAAAAGACGAGTTATTACACAAATAAGAAAAAAATCCACTTCCTTTAAAAAAATTCAGAAATACTGAAAAAGTAAAAGAGAGGTATACATGTTGTACTCTAGCTGCACTCTCGGAGAGTGTTATATCAGTTAAAGTTTTAGCAATTTTCAATTTTTTCGAAAACTATAAGGCATAAAGTCATATTGTTTTCAGTTTTTGATTGGGAAGTAATGAGAATAACGAATTATAAGTTAAAACAATTTTATGTTTTATTAAAATTTTGAAAAATTGAACTTCAAACTTAAAAAAAAAGTGTTTGGCCAAATTTTGAATTTAAGATGAGTTTTTTCGAAAACTATTAACTTATTTTAATTGATTTAAAAACAGGCTAATAGAACAGAGTGTTGGCTTTAAAAAAATGTATAATACTTAAGTGTAATTGTTACCGTTATTTTTAAGAATTTGTTTTTTATTTAAAACAGTTGTGTTTTAAATTGCTATTTTAAGTATCTTTGGCTTGAGGAAATGGTCAGATTATATATTTTTTGTTATTCTGATATCATTTACTTTAAAATAAAAAAAAAAATGTATCGCGCTCGAGTAAGTCCACGCATCAGTTTTTTTCTGCAACTTTGTTACCCTCCCACACCCTTGGGTTACTCAAATCGTTAGATTAGCGAAATGTGTACTTCCTTTTTATTAATTAATCTATGTTGTCTTAATCTGACGCGCTCGAGTAAGTCAGGTGATCGATTTTTTTTTACTAATCTGACGGGCCCCCCAGATCAAACCACCCAATATTGAGAGCTCATGTTCGCTGGAGATGCTTATCAATAGGTAAGCTACCTCCCTTATCTTAATCGGACGCGCTCGATTAAATCCCCAATTTCCTTCATGGGCTCCCCTACTAAAACGTTCTTTTAATTTATCCAATATTACCTCATAATTTTCTGCAATAATTTTCAAACCTGCTATTGGTGCTGTGGCAGTGGGGCTAAGCTTAGAAACCAAATGTCGTAATTTGGCGAATTTTGTTAGGTTTTCATTATTATGAACTAATGAAACAAATTCATCATACCAACTTATCCACGTGGTAACATCACCTGAAAACTCTTGAAGTTCAATTTTTGGCAGTTTAATTGAATTATACCTTTCATCCCGATCTATAGTTCTATTGCTTAAAGTATTTTGCTACTCATCCTGTTGTGCAATAAGCACCTTTAGAGCTGAAGCTGCTAGGTAGTACATTTCCTCGTTGATTGACTTATTGGATTTTGAAATTTCGTCGAAATCTCTTTCTTCGATTTTTCCTTGGACACTCTTAAACGTTTGAAAAGCCAAGTCCAGTGCTTCGGAGAGAATATTCATCTCTGCGACTGAAGTAGAAGAGCTATTACTCCTCTATTCGTTTCATTTGCTGTTCACACACTGAACGGCGTGCTTTAAGAGTTGATAGCACCTTGTCTAACTTCTTTGTAGCTCCTAATTTAGTTTCTTCGGAAGCTGTCTTTTTACCTCTTGAAGTTTCCTTTGTGGACTTGGTGCCCAAATCAAGATCATCATCTGACATTTTGCGTGATTACACAATGCACGTAAATTTACCAAAATGTGTTAAATTTTCAGAAAATATTCAAAGCCTAAATCTCGCCGGGGCCTCCAAATGTTAATGCGAAATTATATTACAAAGAATTTCGATAATGGCAGAAAAGGGGTGCCGTAAAAGATAAATGTTACGCAGACAAGCAAGAGACAATTGACGCCTTAAAGAACAATGTTCGTGAAGCCATTGCTGGAATACAGCTGCACACATGGCCAGCCGAGGCAGCCATTTGAATGAAATTGTTTTCCATTATTAACCGGAAGGATTGCATAGCATTTTCAAAACAAGTAAGTTAAACAAGTTATTTGGCGAACCCTTTAAGACAATGCATTCATTATTGTTGACATAAAATGTAGTTTACAGGTATCATAATAAGAAATAGACCCCACACCATTACACCTCCAGCTCTCGTATGCAACCTGTCTAAATGATGAGCTTCCGTGCAGAGGTCGTGAAAATAATAACTATAGCCGGATCAGACTACACTATGCTACTCCGAAATCCAAGTCACTTGTTCACGACAAAAATTGAAGCGTTGCTGTTTTCAAACTGGGTTAAGGAGGGTTTCTTTTTGATTTTTAGTCTTTTTATGTGTTTTTTTGGGCCTTGATACCACATTCTTCCTTGATTTTTGCCAAAAAGTTTTGAAAATTTGACGCTCTTCTTAATAAAAGTTTGCTTTCCGCATTGGTAAGCACGCTGTGTGAGAGGCCTTTCATGTTTTTTCCATAAGTTGATTCGTCACTTAAAAATGCTGTTATGACATGTCGATTTCTCTCGATTTTTGTGAAGCTATTTTAGCATAGATAAATCAACGTCCTTAAAAGCTTTGATTTTCCATTTTCCTGCCTCGATTAATGTTTATCCTCGTCCCATTTTCTTTTTTCTTTTAACTAAACAGTCGAAATTCAAAATAAAGTTCATTTAACTAAAAATATTAATCCGCGTACCAAAGAAAACTGTCAAACTAAAAACATGTCCTATTTAAGTGGCGCAAAAATATTGCTTCAATATCATGAAATATTAGCATAAAAAAAAGAAAAACATAAACAGTTCTTTGTCCCAGAGAAAGAATATGTTTGCAAAATATAATGGTCAAAATACCATTGCTTTATCAGTCTGCTTTCGAGTTATAAGCAGTTGTGGTTGTGCATATAGCGTGTAGGGTGTCCTTTTCAAGTGGCGATGAGTGTATTTTTGGAAAATCAAACAAATACAAAGAGACAATTTGTTTCTGCAGTAGCCGCGTGTAAGCACCAAATAGGCACATCCGTCATCTTGAAGTCCCGCGTCAAAAGTTAAAAAGAAAAGGACCAACAAGTCGTCCGTCTATGCGAAGAGTAATCACGGATGGTGGCTGCCGAGAAGGGTAACCTTCAGGCAAATATGACTCATTTGCGTGTTACGCACATCAAAGACTTCTGACTCTTCGGTCACTAATCAATTTTACTATTTGACAGGTGGTGCTAAATACATACACCTTGGTCTCGCTTTCAAACATCTTCAAGAATCATTCGGTTTACTGCACAGCTAACGAAACAATGGATCTTTAATTGGCCGCCAAGATCATGTGATTTGACATCGTTGGAATTCTTTCTTTGGGTTTACTTGACTTGTACCTACGCCGATAAACCAGCAACAACTCAAGAGCTAAAGGATGAGATAAATCGGCACATAAAGGTCACAGAACCTCAATTATGCCTCAGCGTCATCGAAAATGATGTTATAGATGTTGACTTTTGGAAGTATTAACAATTTAGTTACATTTAAGGATCCCCAGGAACATAAGTTTAATTGGGCTTTAAAACGTTAAGTCTATGTATGTACCTACTTATTTTTTACGAAGGTCTTTGCGAATTGACCGCAAAACAAAGCGACCCTCGAAGACAAAGTCATCGAAAATTGGACCTTTCGAATGCGCCCCACCCAGTGAAGCCGCGGCAACCATTTCAACAATAGCCGCGTTTTATTGGTAATCTATCCCTAACATAGTATTCGAGTACCAATAAAACGCTATATTCACTTTTATATTCACTTTTAATTTTTCTTCTTAAAGTTGGTGTCCCTATATTATTTGTCAAATCATTGATGTAAAAATTTCAAAATCTTCTGTCACACACAAAATATAAAAGGCAAATGTGCACTTGAAAATAGAAAAAATTGAATGCATATTGCAAACAAAAGTTGTAAATATACAAACTCACTTGTTAAAGAAATTTCTGGCTAACATCTTTACATTTTAGTTAAAAACTCAATTTGAGTTTTAAATCAAAATAAACAACAGCTGTTCTACATTGGGCGCGTTCGAAGAATGTACAATTGTGTAAATTATTGGGTCGAGTTGGAAAATGCATGAAAATGGTTGTTGAGTTGAAGTTTGCATGGAAATGCACATCGAGTTGGTTTCGAATGTTTTTTACTTATATTTGTAGTAAAACTTTGAAAATATATTGTTTTTCTTGTTATATTTATCACCCACAGATTAAAGTTCACCATTTTATCAACTCCCTGTTCAATTCTATTGGTTTATATGGAAGAACGAAAAATATGGAACTAAGTTTCTGGCAACGTTAAAGACCGGTTGAATAATCGTGGTTCACTATTTTCCTTAAATTATTATAGAATTTATTACACAGACCATTTATTTGGATAGTAAACATTCTTTTATTCTTTTTATTCAATAAATAAAATATTAAAATACAAAAGTCAACATGAAATTATAAAGAAATAATTTTAAAAAAACTATGAGAAGTTACTTCAAGTTGCCTGTAGAGTCAAAATTACCATTTTATTCTACTCAATACCATATACCTACATATAACTTTGGGTGTTTTTATAAATGCAATCATATGAAAGTCAAAAAAAAAAAAACATGTTTGCTTGTCACTTTTTATAGTTTCACATTTGCTCAACAAATATTTGAGTTTTGCTTTTAAGAAAATTGGACATTTAACATGTGTATTTAAAAAAGGTATGCATTCGTCAGACTTTAACAACCATGCATTTATGGAAGCAACCTTTGTCAGCTTTTTAATGAAAACAAGCATATTTCAATATATTTTCCACAATATGTGGTGGTAAAATACACTTATTCTAAAAAAAAAATAGGTATTTTATCTCTTATGAATTGTTCCTAAAAGTTTTGAAAATTTTGTAAAGTATTAAATTTAATAAATTTTTTAACGAAATAATTGCATTTTTATAATTTCAACCCAAATAAATGTTTGGTTTGAAATTTGTGGATCGCTTGTACTTTTCAATGCAGGCGAAGTGTAAAAGAAGTGTATTTGTTACCGAACACACCCTCATGTTGCCAACATTTGCATATTTTTTGCACTTCTTGACTGCCCCTACATTTAACTAGATGAAACTCTATCTTCACTAAATTACTATGGATAAACACTGGCTTATTTTTGTTCACTTTTGAGGTGTTGTTGTTTTCCATGTAAAATTTTACTAGCTAGTATTTTCAATTACCAATAAAACACGGCTAATGTTATATTTCAGATTTCACACATAATGTCATGAACACCATGACTTCCCTGGATCCGCCATTGTGGTCAATTAATAACCTTTCTCTTATATTCTATGGAACTCGAAACCTTTCATTCTTTTGGCAATCAGTAAATACAGATTCTCTTTCTGTCGATTAAACTCGTTTATATAGCGCTGAGTTAACTTTTTGCTGTTTTTACAATGCATTTTCTTCAGATTGAAGAACGATATTTTCCCTTGGATAATGAAGAAAATTCAGCCCTATCGAGGTTACCGATCGGAGAGGAATTATCTCCGATTTGTAAGAAATGTATGAATTTTGTGTTATCGTAACCTTCGGCCACACAAATCGAAGAAATTCCGAAACAAGTTTTGACGTGCGTCGAACAAGTCAAATTCATGCGATACATGACATCAAAATCAATTTCGCGCAAAAACGCATACAATTCAATGCTTCGCTTGTCGGTGTGTATTCTTATTTTGTCTTCAGTTCTCCGACAGAAAAACAGTGCGGAAATTCATTCGGCAAATAATTATTTTTTTTTGTTGTATTTTTTTTTATTTTGTGTTTCCAATTTAGTTTATTTTTTTAGAAAGAAAAAATTTTCTTGAAACTGCAAAGAAAATCAAGAAATGAAAAATTATTTTCAAATAGTTATGAATATTTTCAAAGTACTTACGCTGCGCTGTGTCTGTCTTGATCCATTTCTACTACATAGTCTTTTAATTTTGTTTTTTTTTTTGTTCAAATCTTTCTGCGCTATTTATGTTTATTTTTCTATTGAAATTTTTTATGACAAAATGTAAAACGTCAAATATATGCGTTGATGTTGATACACATCAATATTTCTCCTCTGATTCGGTTACCAAAAAACACAAAAAGGAAAATATTCCGATCGGTTATCCCAATAGCATCCATTGTTCCGATCAGTTATTGAAAAATTTATTTAACGTAGCCGGTGAACTGCGTTGGAGTGCGATAAAGTGCTTCACTTGAAAAATGTTTGACAGCTTAAAGCAATTGTTCCTCCGATTTCCTCCGACACAATTTGTTCGCGGAAAAAATTTTAATTTATAAAAATTAAAATTAAAATGTAAGAAACTTAAAAAATTATTTACTTGAGTAACCTTATTACTAATACTTAAATTTATGTTTTCAGAACAAGTTAAATCATTGCACCACGATGGGTCATAGCATTTGTGTATTATTTTTCTTTCCGATAAGATACGTCGAATGCAATAAACCGACAAATTATGCGTTGCGGACACTTCTGCTTTCCGAACAGATACCTCGATAAGGCCGATTATCTTGTCGATTAGCATCATGAATGCGAATTCTGTTTGCAGTCCTATATTAGTACGTAACCAACAGGGACTTTATTCAAATCGTTTACATCGTCTCGTCTCGTTGCCGTACTAGTTCCTAAAAATGTCTGTTTTCGATGCTGGATACTTTTTAAGTTTGAATTTTTGTTATAGAATTTTCTAAAGCAAGAATAAGCTCTTTATTTTTGTTAAATTTTTAGTCGGTCTAAATGAAAATGTTATGTATGTAAAATGCACATTTTACATATGTATATCTTTAATTGCACCAATGATAACAATAACATACATATATTAGCTATTACAATTTTTCTCCAATATCTTAAATAAAAAATTTTACACCTTAATAATACTTCTTGTACAAACGTATCGACTAAATGATTTTATATAACAAAAAAATGTCTCCAAAGAAATGAAAAAATGTACAATGGGTACTCTTATAACACCACATACCTTAATGGATAAATGTAGAGCTTTGAGGTTATCAGGTCTAGTGTGGCTTAACTGAATTTAAAAAAAAAGAAAACCTATATACGAGTAAATAATACTAAAAATGTACTTTTTGACACACCAATTTTGTTTAAAGGTCCAAAAAAAACGAGATAAGCCACCGCGATTGCCAATACCTTATTATTTTGATCCTAACCAATAAATGGAAACTGAGGAAAAGCTGGAGGGAAAAAATTGCCGAAGGACGCTGTTGGAGCAACTGGTAAGGAAGTTGTGATGAAAGTCGGTATATCTGTGGAAACAACGTTTGTTGAAAAGATTGTTGTAAGTGCCGTTTTTGCTCCGAATGTAAGCTTTAAGATTCTGCTTAAGGTCTGGGTTAATACTGTGGGTAAAACTGTTGCTGATGTAACCACCTTGAATTGAGGTTGTTGTTGCAGGCCGAACGGATTCAAGGATGCAAATGGCTGTGGTTGTGGTGTTGGAACTTCGGGCGTTCTGGATACCAGTTTCGAGATTGTGCGATAGCTTGTTTGCTGGCCCTGTATTATTGGAATAACATGAGACTCATAGAGAGATTCCATATGTACGATCTCTGGCGTAGGGGCAATCAAAGGGACTTGAGCGTTTTGTTGAATAAGTTTCAAATATGCCAATTGTTGTAGTTGTTCAGGTGAAAACTGAGGATATAAACTCTGCGGAGGTTCTGTGGTGATGGGTTTCTTAAGGAGTTCATCATTGAAAGCTGGAGGCCGCAGAGAAGATGATACAGCTGTGAGATTGCTATTTCCGTCATCTTGGTCACCATTTGCGAAATCAGCGAATTCGAGATCCAAGTGAATTTCTGAGCCCGATTCATCAAGCTTGCTATTGAATTCATATAAATTATTATTTCCAACGCAAACGGGTGTTGTTTTTGTTGAAGTTATAACTGTGGTTATGTCATAAGTTTGCAGGAAAGTTAGGAAACTCGTGCTTTTATCTGCGTTAACTATTGGAAAAACTTGAGTTTTTAACTTTAACTGTGATTGGGTAAAAGTTTCGACGTAATTATCCAAGGATGGCGTTTCAGTGATATCAGATAGAGTACATGCGGGGAATGTAGTGATACTGCTTCCTTGTAGTATCTGATTGATTTGAGTGGTAGTAGCCAAAATGTTTTCGATCAAGGGACCCTTGATTGTAGATTTATCGATGTAATTCGTTTCTAACGATTTTTCTGTTGTAGATGTTACTGTGACGTATCTTGTCTTTTTTATAGTACCGATCTTAAAATAAATTAAACCCATTTCAGTTGATCTTTAAAGACAAAGGATTAAATTGTCTTACCTGGAATGTATAGGGCGTCTTGATGGTAGCAATTTCATAATAAACATCTTCGAAGTTCGATGGTGTTATGATGTCTATGTTAAGAGTCTCAACTGGATATAGCATTGTGGCAGTTGTTTCATCATCTTCTGATATACTATTTGCAGCTTTATCTATTTTAGTAGATGACGTTTGTACTGAGGTATCCACCACTGACGAAGTTATTGTAGATACTGAAATTTCACTTGATGTTGACAAAATGTAAAAATGTGGCGAAGTTAAGGAACTTAATTCAGAAGCTTTGCGTATGTAAACTTTTGGCTTTAGAGATGATTTATATTGCCATCTACCTGCAGAACGAAGTTTTGTGTTTGGTGGAGATATGCTCGAAGTCACTGCTGAAGCAGCTAATGGTTGAGGCCTATGTCTAAAGGGACTCCTTCTTGTGTCATAAGATGATGATGTTGAAACATATTCACTTTCCCTGTGCGAACTTCTAGGTGATTTAGTGCTTTTACTGTGAACAAAACGTAAAATAATTTTGTATACCTAGTTGTCAACAATAATTTAAAAAAATCTCTTATTTATCAATAAAAAGATTCAAAAAATTACTTGTAAACACTGATGGTTGAAATAATACTTTTTTTTCTGTTTAAGCTATTGTAAAAAAAATCGAATTATAAATCTCGTCTTGATAATTTCTGAGACTGGTAAGACTATTTTTTAAAGTTGTTTCGGTATAATAATTTACTTAAAACACGTTAGTTGTTGCCACATAACGTTTCAAAATTTTTACAATATGCACAAATTTGTAAAATTAAGACAAAAGTAATAGTGAAGGTAAAAAAACAGTACAAACTTTTTTTGGTGGCTTTTTGGCTTATGTTTTCCATTACTTCCATGCTTCCTGGCATTGATTTGTGTACTGGACTCTGATGTGGAGGAAACTACTCTGTTTTCATCCAAAAACGTTCTTGTTTTATATTTCCCAACCTGACCATTAAAATGCCTAGAGGTTGAGCTTTCGGTTCTCAATCCACGCTGTGTTTGTGTTGGTGATATAATATGATTATTATTATTATTCAAAACACGTGAACTGCTCTGTAGCACTTGAGCATATTTCCCCGAAATATACGTCCCAATAACACTTGTTTCATGTATTGTTGTAGTTCCATCCATTGCTACTTTACCACTTAATGTTGTTACCAAGCCCACGGGATGAGGATCCTTTGCAATTACCGTTTTCCTCAAACCATTTCTCTTCCTTGAAACTAAATCAACAACATGATATGATTCTTCAGCAAATGTTTCAGGTTGACGTGAAAGTAGATCATAATCCGGTTGGCTTGAGTAGTCCTTTCGGGCAATTTCGGTGTCTTTAGTGGATTTTTTATTTTGATTATTGTTTGTTGATAATTTAGTTGGTTGAATTCCTGGGGGTTTCTCTTGAATACTTAAAGGCTTAGTTTTAATAATGTCCACTTTGTTTGGGAGCAAGGCTGAAATATCTGAAAACAAAAAATTAGAGTCATAATATATATTATTGAAAATACCAAAAATACTAACAAAACAATGTAAAATAATTTTACAGAGATACTATTAATTTTAAATTTAATTCTTTGTAATCCGATTTTTTTTTGTCATTTCAGAGTTCCTAGATTCTGGGGTGGAATCGCGTAAGGCTATAATTGATTGTTGATTATCAAAATATATGATTTTGCTCCACGTAAGGTGATTATCAAATTGACTATCACTTTTGTAGTATAGTTTTTTGGTGACAGCTATTTAGGTGTCGCTTTCATACATTAAGCTCAATTTTTTGACAGAGATAAGTTGTGGTTTGCTTCAAATTGAAAAATAAGTTGAAAAAGTGAAAATATTCATATTTAAAATATTTTATGAGAGGAACTCAACAAGGAATGACCACAAAAAAGTCCAATTTCTAAGAATCAATTTGAGAAATAAAGCTAATATTTTGGAAATAAGCTGAAATAAGCGCTTCAGTTATCAAAAAATGCAGTCCATTCTATGTCCGCTTTTTATTAAATTTGAACCCTTCGATTCAGCTTGGTATAATGTAATTTTAATAAATGAAAGGAAATACATTTCTAAGAACATATTTGTTTTTATTTATAAAAAAACACAGAATAAACCTTTAAAGAAAAAATCACAGAAAGCTAAAAAGGACCTCCCCGGTTGCTCCCACTGGTGTTTTTGTGTGGTTCTACCAGAGGGTTTAGTGAAAAAATTTGTAAAAAAATTCCTTCTATCACTAAATCACTAAAACTATACAAAAATGAAGCCATTCTTACTCTCAACCACCTTATTTATGTATACAATGTACATATGTATGAATAAGTCGAGTATGAAATGAATTTTATTCCTTTATTTCTTTGTGAACTTTCTTTTTATATTTTTCATTTGAAAAAACAGATTTAACAGCTAGATTCCACATTTCACTTTCACTCGAAATGAAATCGAAATCGATCGAAAATAAAATTCAGGGGGTGCCAGCACGTAACTTGATACAATCGAGTTTACTCGATGCAATCGAGCTGTGGTAGCACCTAATTTGTTTCAATCGAGTTTCCTCGATTGTATCGTCGTAATTAGCAGCACACAATCTTGAAATCGACGTTTGAAACAAAATAAAATACTCAACAGAAAATAGTTATCGTGCAAAGCAATTTAGTTTGAAAAAAATATTCCTTGCTGGCTTGAAATGTTTGAGAGTTAAATTTTATCCATTTTGCTCAAAATTCTTGTTCCCAAAGGATTATTATATCTCTTCATTCTCACTTTCTGAATCAAAAAATATAATTTTTAATTTTAATATACCAAAAAATTAAAAAAAAACAATTTGACACTTAAAAAACCGATTCAAAATATATTTTTAAGTACATATATTTCACAATCAAACTCGTTTCAAGTTACGTGCTGCCGAAATATATTTGTTTCGAGTTCATATGCGATCAACAATCCTCGATTGTATCAAGTTACGTGCTGCCACCCGTGTTCTACAATCCGATTTTACCAATTTCGAATACATCGAAATCGAAACAAAGGGAAATTGCAGTGTTCTACAATTCGATTTTTACAATTTTAGAGTGAATTCAAATCGATCATATTCATTTAATGTGAATTAGTTAAAGAAAAGGCACGCGATTAAAAATGTAAGTAAAAAAAATGATTTTTCAAATGAAATTTATATGTTTATTGCACCTAAAACATTTTTAAAACTGGGGTAAACACAAAAATACTGCGCAGGAGACATTATTTATAAGATTTATGGGGGAGCACAAGAATCTCGTTAGAGGTTTCATGAAGAGAGATCGAGTTGACGCGGAGGCTTTGTGGGAAGATTTTAAAGCCGAGCTCAACAGCCATGGTCCACCGCAGAAGGACGCAACTGGTTGGAAAAAAGAAAAAACAACAACAATAAACAAAGATCATGTTTTAAATTTTGTATTGAAGGTTTGGACTGACTGGGAAGGTTCAATAAGAAAGAAGTTATCCCATAACAAGGCCGAAGATGTTTCAGATGTGGCTCAACAATTTCCAGTACCATTAAGAAGGCACTTTTATTTAAACGGTAGTATGAAATGAACCTACATATACATACAATAAAAAATAATAACTGACGGGCATTACATTTTGTTTTCAGTCTTAACATATACGTCATCTGCAATTTCCAAGGGATTAGATACATCTTGCAGACTTCGTCTTTTTATTTTTTCTCCGATTAAAGCAGAACTCATTATAAACGATCTATTATTAAATTTATAGCACATAATTAAAAAAGAGGCTGGGTGCGACCCACACTGAAAAACTTGTCGTTGCTGATATTAATCGATTTACTTTTGCTGCTGATTGATAATGTTTAAGCGGAAAAACAATATTTACTAATTTTTCTTAACTTTTTGTAGTTTTGTATTTGTTGTAAAAAATGTCAATTTGATATTCGTCAATATTTTATCATTTTTTAGGAATTGACAAATGCATTATGTTAAAAATAAAATATATTTGAAGTCAATATTATTGCTTGTTGTTATGATATTTAAGTCGAAAAACAATTTTTGACACTTTTCGGTAAATTTCAGTTTTGGTTTTTTATTTTTCGTAAAAAAATGAAATAGATTCGAAGTTAAAATGATTGACCATTTTGGACATATTCAAGTCAAGAAACCTACTTTTGACATTTTTTGGTAAATTTTTGATTAAGTTGTTTATTTTTTATAAAAAATACTGTCAATTCGATATTTGTCAAAATTGTAGCATATATTAATAATTATATTTTATATAAACATAAATAAGTTTGAAGTCAATATCGGTGCTCATTCTCGAGATATTCAAGTAAAAAAATACTTTTTACCAACTTTTGGAAGAATTTTTTGTACTTTTTTATTTTTTGTAAAAAAACTGTGAATTTTTTTCAAACTTTCACCAGATGTAAAGAACATCCTTTCACATAATAGAAAATAGTTTTGAAGACAATATCATATTTCCTTCATTGTATATTTTCTTGCCAAAAACATTTTTTTTAGTTTTTCAATTTTTAAAAAATAACGGTAAGTTGAAAATTTTCAAAATGTTTATCAAATCACATTACAATGTATACAATAAAATTTATTTGAAGTCAATGGCAGTATCTATTCCTGAGATATTTGCTTCCAACCAAAATGTTCACTTTTTTTAAAAACTGCTATAGTGAAAAAACCGCTTGACCAATTTTCATGAAAGTCCTTTCTGTATCTTTCGAAGTTATAACCTGTCGAACAAAATTTAATTGGAGTCGATATCTCTAATCGTTCTTGAGATACCGTGGACGAAAAAGGGTATCTCGAACGTACGAACGTACGAACGTACGAACGTACGAACGTACGTACACACGCACACACAGACATCTCTCTACAAATGACGGATCTAGATTCTAGGAACCTTGAAACGTCCAGATTTGTCAAAAATTTCAATTTGACAAATCGGACCGATTACAATAACTCCCTATGGGAAGTTAATAAGGAAACAATTCGCCAAAGTAAACATACATCAATAATATTTCAAATGACAGATCTCAGCTGTTTTTAATTTCACGAAAAGTGATTCCGAAAAAAATTCGAAGCTACCAGATCGCTCGAAATACAGAAAACTGAAAATGAATTCACTCGATTTGCAATTTCGATTTCGGTCTCATTTCACTCGAATTCTGGAACATAGCTGTAAGTATGATAATTTGGTGAAAAAATAAGATCCATTCTTCTTCTTTTTTTATTTGCGAATGCATTCATCGCATCTTCAGGTTTAACTTCGATTTATTTGTGAATGTTCCACAAAGCTAATCCGTTTAGCATGGTCTCAGTTGTTGTGGCCCTTAGCCACGTTTTCAACTGTCTCAAAGTTGAAAATGAACGTTCTGGCTTAGCAGACGTCACTTGCACCACACAAAGAACTTCAAATGTTTTTCTTAAATGAGGATACAAATCCCATGGCTTGAGGCACTTAAGCCCCCCTCTGCGTACGCCACTGAATGTGGTCAATGTTTAATCCAAGTAAAATATATTTTACCGGGATACAAATTAGCCTATTTGATTTTTCAGACTATAATCTATCTCTGTGCCAAATTTTATCCAAATCCGTTCAGCCATTCTGTTGTGATTGGAAGAAATATGAAATCTATCTCACGGGAACCATACATTTACCTGGATAAAAATTAGCATATGTTCTATTCCAGACTAAAGGGCCCTGTTATGACTCGCGACTTTAAATTTCTAGTTCAGTGGTATTACGAATGGCGAATTAAGACGTTCGCCTTCGAAAATAAAACTGCCAACATTAAAAAGTGAAAATGAAATGTTAAATTCAAATTCAATAAATGATATTAAAGAATATTGTTTGTTGCCAAAAAAAGTAAATAAATTAAATATGATAAGTAGTGTTGATTTGTTTTTTGAAGATGAAAATGAAGTTAGAAGAGAAGAGAAGACAAAATAATGATTTATAGACTGAGGAGATAATTCCAAACCACTTCAAGTACCAGACAATTTTGTAAGAAAATTAGTAATTCCTTTGCGATTTAACTAATATTTTGTTCATTGGTTTGTGTCATATTTTCGTCTTAACAAAGACGCATTTTAATATAGACAAAATTAGTTTGGGTTTTAAAACAACACAAAGAACCATAAGGTTCATTTATTTCAGATATCCTGGTTCTACACACGATTCGTTTGTGTGGAATACAAGTGCACTGAAGGATATGTTGGAAAGGTGGTGGTTAAATGGGGAGATCAAGATACCTTGCTATAACAATCATACATTTGAGAATATTTATTGTTTTCTTTTGATCAATAATTTTATGTTTTTCAAAAATTTTAGGCTTCAAAAATTTTAGGTGACTCAGGATATCCTCTGCTGCCACATTTGATCTTTCCATTTAGGAATGCCGCCTCAGGCTCAACAGGAGGACTTTTTAATAAAAGACATGCTTTCTACGTGCATACAAATTTAAATTATTTTTTATTTAATAATTTTGCTAAACTTATTCATGTTACATTTGCCGATTTTCACTCATTTTTATTTTTAACAGAACCACAAATTTGAATTTAAAAAAAAAAAACAGTACGTCTATTCAAAGTCACAAAGAATTGCAGTTCGACCGATTCTGACAGATAAAAGCCAATTTTCCTTAATGGTAATAGAGTGACATTCAAGGGCGGATCCAGCTTTTTGATCAGGGGGGGGTCACAAAATTTTAGTCGAGTATAAAATGACACAAATTTCTTTATATTATTATGAATTAGTTTTAGAATTATGTACACAGATAAAGCAGTTTATGTACAAGTATTAAAAAGGAATTATATATTATTACTTTAGGATATGTTTAAGAAATAAATCTTACTTTAATTTCATTAACATAGTTCTTTGGAATTTGGAATTATTTTTAATAAAAAATTAAAATTATTCAAAAAAGACTTACATTTGTGGAAGAATTTGCGTTTTTTTTTGGGTTTTAAACCGTAAAAGTTAAGTTACTGTTAAACTATTAAAAAGGAATAACATTTAAAGATATGTTTCATTTAGCTTTAAGATCTTAAACTAACTTTAATTTAATTACATAGTTCGTTGGAATTCATTTTTAATAAAAAATTAAAATTATTCAAAAAAGACTTACATTTGTGGAAGAATTTGCGTTTTTTTTTTGGGTTTTAAACCGTTACATGTATTTTTGTATTCTTTAACTAAATAATATAATATGTACAGTATTTTTAAATAAATTAAAATTAAGACTACTTTAGATTTTAAAAACCTACATGTATTTAAGAATGTACACAATATTTTTTTTTTTTAAATGACAATCATTCTCTTTTTTTGTTTTGCAAATATATCAATAACTTCATTGACATTAATTGACACCTCCTTATGAACATGGAGAAGGGCAAGTCCAGTCAGGCGTTCTTCGACCATTGAAGTCCGCAACCATGTTTTCAGCCGACGTAAGGTGGAAAATGATCTCTCTGCTGTTGCTACACTTACAGGTAGTGTAGCAAGTATATTTAAAAATATTATAATAACATCTAGAACAGAATGGAACGAAATAGGATTCCTTTTGCATTGGACCATCCATAATCTGTACTCGTTCAAAAGGACATTGATTGGTGTGTTACCAATCAAACCTTTCCCAATCAACAATTTATAACCTGAGTTACAAAATAACCTGAGTTATAATATTACTTGAAATTACCTCGGTCATAAAGTGGTCAGTTATTGGTTATTATTTTAACTGGAGCTATTTTTCAGTATAAAAAAGTCTAAATTCAAGCCTTAGTTGAATTCAGGTAAAAATGTATCCTTAAAATGTGGTAAATTTTGAGCTTCAGTTATAATGTGGCTCTAAAAATACTTTTTTTCAAACCGTAGTTCAAATTTAGATTATTTTTTACCACAAAGTAACTTTTCAGTAATTTTCTGGTAAAAAAATAACGTGTTTTACGATTTAAGTTTGAAATAAGTTCTGAAATAACCAATTTAAGTGGTTAAAATTAAACCAAGTTATAAATTGGTTATTAAATACCTTTAATTGTAAGCTTCAATATAACCTATTTTTCTTAAAACTCATTATTGGTTTCGAAATAACCAATTTTCTCGGTTGCAAAAAAACTCATTTTCCTAGTTGCATAATAACCGGTTTCCAACACCAACACATACAACTTCGATCGTATGATTCATAAATGAGGTCTCTTTTCATAATGGATTTTTAAAGGCGATCCAGTGTGATCGCATGTGTGTGTATGGTTTTGCTAAGCTGTTCATTGATTGAATGTGACCAGCCTCTACTCTTCTCTTATTTATTGTGTTACATTTTTTTTTATAAATTATACCTCTCCTGTATTTGTTAAATAAATTTATTGTTTTGAGATATGAAAATTGCAACTTCATCTTTGTTTTGTACTTCTAAAAATATAAAAAAGCTGTGTTTAGCGTAGTATAAGAAACAATGTTTTTTACTTTTTGCGTACGTACTACGTATTTAAAACAGCTGGTAACACTGACCGCGACCGTCTTTTTGTTTATGTTCTTCATTTTAGCATAATGTGTTTCAGTTGTGATTTAGGCTTTGATAAGAGTGGTTCGTGTAAGAAAGTGTTAAAGTCAAAGTGATAAAACAATAAGAACAATTAAATATATAACAAAATAATAGAAAAAGGGTGAGTCAAATTAAATTTATAGTAAGATAAGTTAAAATGTATAATACTGTGTTACTTAGTTTATTTTTGTCGTTGTTTGGGTTGCTTTTCTACTTATTACAAGTAAATAAAATAAGTAAAAAAGCAACAAACAACAACAAAAATAAAAATAAACTACGTAGTACAGTTTCAGTTATTTTTTTTACTAAAAACAGTTATCGCAATCGAGTTATTTTTCTACTTCTTCCATATGGACAGAAGTAAAAAAATAACTCGATTGCGATAACTGTTTATTGTGTTTGGTTGGGTTGGGTTATTTTTTTACTTGTGTCCATATAGACTTCGATAGATTTCTATAAACCGATTATAAAGTAACACGTAAATATTTTAATAATACAATACAATGTGTAAAATTCTTTAAAATGATTTTTTCTTGATTTCTAGAGATGAAAAGGAAAATTCTCCAACAACAACAAAAACAACAACAAAAGCATCAACATCAGCATTAACATAATCATCATCATCACTATCACCATCAGCACAATCACCAGCAACAGGAACATCAGCAGAAAATTGAACTATGTAGATAATGCATGTTTTTTTTTTAACTTTTCTAATTACTATTAATATAAAGACTATTATAAGTATTAGCATAAGTATTAGCATAAGTATTAGTATAAGTATTACTATAAGTATTAGTATAAGTATTGCATAAGTCTATGAAGTAAATATCTAATTAAATAAAAGTTAAAAAAAGTAATTTTCAAACCATGTTTTTTTATAAGCACTTTATTTTTATTATTTTCAGTAATTTTTTCAGCTGGTTTTGGAACAAAATACTGGGTTTTTTCCGAACCCAGTAAAAACCCTACGTGGGTTTCATTTTGGTTACAGAAAAACCTAAAATGTAGGTTTCCTGGTAACCAAAACAAAACGGTTTTAAAAAAGCGTCACTATAAGGTTTGGAAAAAACGTTTAAGGGACGTTAAATAAGTACCATATTTAAATGGTAAGTTAGTAACTCCTAAAAGTAGTTTTGAAGTAACTGCTTTTTAACTGATTTTAAATAACCAAGATAGAACTCAGGTTACAAAGTTACTGACCAAAATTGGTTATGGGAACGTTTCTGTAACGCTTCTAAGACGTCTTTCAAACCAATTTCTAACTTTAGCGGTTTTTAAACCGAGGTTATAATCCGGTTTATAAACCGCTTTTTAACCAAAAATTGTTTATTGGGTTATAGCTATCCCAAAGCTCTCAACTTCAATCAATTTAATATGAATATATGTATATTCATATTAAATTGTTGTCATTCTAAAGATAATGCCAGGTCAAGACTCAAGGTGCACAGTTAAATAACTCGTTTTCATTTGACATACGAGTAACGTGTACTGTGTGATATTCTAAGCTACTATTTGTTATCCTTTATTTATTTTTAATATTGATTTTCTTTTATAAAATATATAAATTTTACATTAATAGATGAATGGAATAAGTTATATTCTAAATAACTCGACTAGAAATTATTTCCTTTTCAAATTGTGCTATTAAGAGAGATATATTTTATGTATTGAAAAGTCCAATTACAATTTTGACAGTAAAGACAATTTTGTATGAAAAATATTGTTGTAAGTGTTTATGTTTCCAAGAATACAGTCATGTTTCAGAGATCTAAGAAATATAAACCGATAATTTATTTTATTGAATATTCGTATATTAAATTAAATGTACTGATGGATATTAAAAACTTCGACTTTACTTGTGAGTTTTTGGAACAACGCTGCTCCTTTATTCAATAAATTAATAAAAACTATAGTTTCAGCTTCAGTTGAACGCTTCATATTTTGCGTTAACAAATCATTCTAACTGATAGTTCAACTGATACTGAAACTATAATTACAGCATTAATTCTAATTGTGTTTATTTATAAAGCTGAAAACACACCAAATAAAGGAAAATATGTTTTTTTTTTTGTTTCGAGCAACAGCAAAACATTGAATCTTATGCCAAACAAAAAAATTGTGTGTAGTGTGTACATAGCCTAAATTGTTTGTAGTGAATCATATTAAGTCTGTTCACTGAAACATAAGTCTGTTCACTGAAGCTGTTCAGAAGAGTTTCGAACAGTTTAGAACAGATTAGAACAGCTTTTTGCTTCTTTTAGTTAGTAGAAATTTTTCAGGCATTGGCCTAGTCACTGATATAAGCTTCATTTCCCATCGATCATAGAAATCAAGCATCAGTGAATGCGGTTAGTAGAAAGATGGGGGACCAACTCGAAACTTACCGCGCGATGTTGTGTTCTTTTTCTTTCTTTCTGTTATTCTTTCTCCTCTGTAATTCTGTTTCTGTGGTCTTTCGTCTTGTGTTGTATTATCTTTGTATAGTCTTTGTCGTTCAAGGTGCAAGTGTAGTGGGTCTACTCCGTACATTTATGTGCAGTGTAGTAATGTAGTATAATGTCGAAAATTTCCTTTTTGACTGCTCTTTTACATTTATAACATATAAATTTTGTACATTTTAGGAATACCAGGGGGGGTCATAACTATCTAGGTAGTAAAATTTATTCTGATTTTAACAGTATCGCTATGGAAATTTTAAAAAAAATCTCCCAGGGGGGGGTCATGACCCCCATGACCCCCCCCCTGGATCCGCCAATGGTGACATTTCAATTCGCCTATTTTATGACAATTTAGGAATGTCAATTAAGCGAATCGCAAAAGGTAATACCAAATAGTCACATTCATCAAATTTTTCTGGCGACTCGCAAGTCACAATAGGGCCCATAAACTGTCTCTGTGCCAAATTTAATCCAAATCGCTTCAGCCGACCTTGAGTTATAAATAGTGTGACTAGCACGGCTTTCTTTTATATATCTATATTTATTTTAATACAAATGTAAATGTATGTTTGTGCCTAAACGCTCATATCAGAAAGTTCTTAACCGATTGCTTTCAAATTTTGACAGAATATTGCATTCAAGTCCGTGAGTGTTTATGTATACTTAAAACAAAATTAAAACTGTGGACTTAAACACAACACTGCCCTTACTGGAGAATAAGGGTTACAGTACCTTTGCGTATCAAAAAAAAAAAACAAATTCTTTGCTTTTTTTGTCAAGGAATATACAAAAATAGAAAAAAAACATACAATTCCTTTCAATTAATGATGACTGTAACACATCACGCCCAAATAATATTCTTCAATCGTTTCGGCGTAGACTAGCGACTTCAGATATCCCTACAGAAAATAGTCAAGCGGCGGCGCGGCGGCGCGGCGGTAAATCGCACGATCTTGGAGGCCAATTCACGGGTACGAAACGTGAAATTATGCGGTTACCAAATTGTTGAACTAAAAAGTCAGTAATCATCGCTCTATAGCGGTCACCATTGACTCAACATACATATACTTGCGGATTATCATCACTCCAAACACGACAGTTTTTTTTATTCACGTATCCATTCAACTAAAAATGAGCTTCATCTTAACAAAATTCGCTTATGAAAATCGGGTTGATTTTCAAAATAAATTCGCACAATTTGGAAGCGTTGTTCAGGCGTCAGTCTATTTATATTGAATTGCCAAACCAAACTATGTAAACATAAATCCCTTGACAGCTGATAAAATGGCCGCCAGTTAAAAAGTATTGCCAAGTTAAAGTTCTATACCTCTAAAAAAAACACCATAAAAATAAATAAAGAGTAAAGTACAAAACAAAAACATAATGGACTTTTGGTGGGAATGCCTCGGTCCACCTAGAAAAGCAGTCTATACACGTCAGAATATATCGATTGCCTTATCATGATGGAAGTGGGCCGACTAGGTCGATGTTTATGTGGTCGAATCGGGATTCTGTTGGCGAATATGCATTATATTCTGTTTTGTTATGCCGTTGGATCTTGCTTTTTTGACATTGCATACAGTTTCCGACAACTATTGTGACATCCTTCCTCATTCCGGGCCAGACGTAACGTTCTTGGACCATTTTTAATGTCGATTTTTTTTCCAGGATGGGATAGTCAGTGCACTTGTTTTATAACGGTGTTCTGAAGAGTTTTTGGTACAATGGGTCGTATTCTCCAAGAGCTCCTATAGCAATAAATTGCTTTTTTGCAGCCTGGAATAAAAAATTGTTTGACAGTTAGTGATGTAGAGAGAAATTTGCTATCTTTAGTGAAATTCTGGAACTCAGGATCATTTGATTGCTCTGCTGCGATAGTTTCCGTATCGATAACATTTAATTGAACTTGTTTTATCCGTGATAATGTGTTTTTATTACCGTCGATGTATCTCACGTCCGTGCTAAATTGTGCTATGAAGTCCAGCTGTCTAAGTCGTCTTGGCGAAGCCTTTTCCGATGACTTGCTGAAAGTGAAGGTGAGTGGCTTGTGGTCGGTCCATATACAGAATTCTCTTCCTTCTAGAAAATGCCTAAAGTGTTGCATTGCTTCGTATATAGCTAAAAGTTCCCGATCATAGACACTGTACTTCTGTTGCCTTTCTGTTAACTTCTTGGAATAGAATCCTAGAGGCTTAGTGATTCCGGTTTCAGTTTGATGAATGACTGCTCCTATAGCAACGTCTGAAGCATCGGTACAGATGGATATGGATGTATTTAAGGCGGGATGAACCAGGAGTGTTGCTTCAGATAAATCTTTTTCACAGCTCTCGAATGCTGCCTCTGCTTCTTTTGTCCAATCGATTTTCGTTCGTTCGTTCGTTTTTGATGTTTCCTTTGACTAATTTTTGAAGGATCATTTGATTGTTGACAGCATGCGGTATGAAAGACCTATAAAAATTTATCATAGCCAAAAATCTTTTCAGTTCCTTGGCTACGATAGGCTTTTTAAATTCCAAAATTATCATTGTTTTTGTGTTGAGTGGCTTGATACCTACGCGATTAATTTGATGGCCAAGGAATTTAATTTCGCTCTTTCCGAGGACGCACTTTGATGGGTTTTTTTTAAGGCCATGTTCTTTAAGTCGTTGGAAAACTATTCTCAGATCTTGTTCGTGCTCTTTTTCGTCCTTTGATGCAATGCCGATGTCATCGATATACGAAAATGCAAAGTCTTCACAATTTCGTAGGACTTCATGCATATGTCTCTGAAAAATCTGAGCAGCGTTCCTCAGGCCGAACATCATGTAGATGAATTCGAAAGAACCAAACAGCGTTGTTATTGCGGTTTTTTGCACATCTTCTGGCTCGACAGGTATTTGATGGAATGCTCTCTCTAAATCGATCAGAGAAAATACTATTTTACCTCCCAGAATGTTCCAAAAGTCTTGCACAAAAGGTATCGGGCATTTATCAGGTTTGGTGACACTGTTATGGCCTCGGTAGTCACCACATGGACGCCACTCTCCGTTTGATTTCGTATGCATGTGCAGTGGGCTGGCCCAATTGCTTTTAGATGGACGGCAGATGCCTTGTTCCATCAAGTACCTGAACTCCTTTTGAGCGGCTTTAAGTTTTTCACCATTAAAAAGACGTGGACGTGAAAAAACTGGAGCACCCTTTGTTTCCATGTGATGTGTTGTTGTCGATGTGATTGCTGGTAGTTTTTTTTGTCTTTAAGAAAAGTTCTTCGAAATCTGCTAGCACAAATGTAAAAGGTTGGGTAGAATCAAAGGCTTTTATAATTACCTCTTGAGCGATAGAACAACAGGTCGTTTTAAATTCGATTTTAGTAACGCTTTCAATCAAAAGGTTACGTTTTAAGTCGATGACGATACCAAAATGCCTAATGAAATCTGCTCCAATTTATCGGTGGTGTCATATCAGCTATAATAAAAGTCCATGGAAAAGCACGTCTCAGACCCAAATCTAATGTCAGCCTTCTCTCACCATATGTTTTTATTTGACTGCCGTTTGCTGCAAAGATTGTTTTTTTGTAAGATGAAAATCGATAGCAATACGAAGGTGGTATATAACAGAGATGTCTGCTCAACTGTCGATAAGGAAATTATGTTAAGATGACGTCTCGTAAACAACTAAACGTAATATTTGTTGATCAGTGGGTTGTTTACTTAATGAACCACTGGCCAACGGACCTGTATTTAGTTTTTTGACTCTTTTTTGAAAACGCATGGCTGGCGGCACTTCTTTGCTTCGCTCCCAAATTTGTTGTGAAACCAGCAGAATTCCTCGTTCTTTCTCGAGTTTGAGCGCGACTTGTTGTTGGCGTAATAGCGGTGAGAGCTTAAGCTCCTGCTTCGACGTTTAGAGTTACCACGTGTTGATCTTAAAATTTGGTTAAGCTGACTGCCGATTGTTCTTACCTCTTGCTGGAGTTATTGTAAAGAAATTTCGTTTGATGATGCATTTGATGGTGATCGTTGAATGGCATTTACCTGTGAAGTTTGTGGATAATCCCCGACTTCCATGACCTTGTCGGCAAGTTTCGACAAAGCAGTAGTGTCTTCGTTGGAAGCTTGTAAGATAGCTCAAACTTGAGCTGGCAAACGTTGCAGCCGCAGCGATTTAAGAAACTCGTCTGTTATTTGAGTTCCTCCTAGCTCCTTGAATTCATTAATGAGTTGTGATGGTCTCTTGTCTCCGAGGTCCACTTCTGAAAGTAATTTTTTAATTTTTCGCTGCTCGGAGTCACCAAAGCAATCGATTATTCCTTTTTTTGGTTAAAGTATTTATTTTGAGCGGGTGGTTGCAGAACGGCATCAGAGACCTGCGAAAATACTTGAGACTCTATAGCTCCAATAACTGTGTTAAATTTGGCAGTATCTCCATTAATTTTGTTATTTTGGAACTGAGCTTCAATTTAAGCGAATCATATCTGCGGTTTCTCGTGCCAGAATGGAGGGATTCGAATTGAAACCCGAGTGATCGTCTCTGATGGTTCTTGATTTCCAGGTTTTTGCTCCGTTAGGTTCTTCTTGGTTTTATCCAGCATGGGGTTATCTTCTTTAGTTTGATCTTCGTTCAGCATTTTACGATGTGTAAGTTTTGTATTCGTGAACCCGGGGTCACCAATTATGGATCTGATTAATTATTTTCGACTCTATTTATTTTAGGAAAAATCCAATTTATTTCATAATTTCTCAAATCTAAAAATACAAATAATAATTATAAATTTTGATACCGACAAGTGCAAGATATGATTACAATGGATTATAATTTATATATACATATGTACAATACATACATTATGTAGATCATACGAATTCCTTTAATTCGTTCATACCTTAATATAAAATCGACTTGATTTTCTTAACTTTAAGAAAAGGAAATATATCGAATTTGATTACATAGTTTTACCAACATGATAAAGCGATAATTACTTGCATAAGGCTGAAATTTAATGCTATATTTATATATATCATTCATTACGTAAGACTTCGGTCAATACATAAAGGCTCTTATATTTAAGCAAACGTTTTTTGCTAACTCCAGTTGCTATTTCATATATTATATATATTATTATATATTATATCTATACTAATAGTACACGAGTAAGGGGGAAAGTCATGATTGTTTGTTTGAATTGAATAGGTTCCGAAACTACTTCACCGATTTCCGTTGGGAAGCTACACTAACTCCGGCACTATCTCCCGGTGACATAGGCTATATTATATTTTTAGAAAAAAAAATAGGGTTCCTTACTAAAAAAAAATTTGTATAAAAGAATGTTTTTAAAGAAATCTGAAAAATTCTGAAAATTATTAAAATCGAAAATTGACGATGTAAAATGACCCAAAATTATAATTTTTTCGATGATACTATTTAATTTTAAATCTTTTCTTTAATTTTTTTTAATTATATTATTAAAAACCCAATTGTATCACAACTTAGTTTTTTTAGTTTAGTTTTATTTTATTCATGAGCATGACAAGCTTACACTGTAAGATATAATATCTTATACATATTGTGACGCTTTTATATATTGTACATGTACATTAATTACGTTATTTGAAATTTAACACATTCAGTTTAAGATGAGATATTAATAAATTGTTGAAATACGTATACAAAAAAGCAAAATCATATTATTTATACAAATTACTAAAATGAAGTTTGAGTTGATGTACTATTAATTCCTCTTAATTGGGGCTGCAAGGAATTCCATATGCGTACAGAGTTTACGAAGAACTGTCGTTCAGATATTAGATACTTGAATCGGGGAATAACTAAAAGAAACGATTTATTTCAATTGAGACATGTTATTTCATTAAACAAGTCAACTGGTTGATGGGTTAGAAGTATATCCGAAAATAAGGTTCGAAAACAGAGAAGACTTTCAAAAGACATACCTAAGGGGTTTTTTGAATGCCGTGACACACAATCAAAACGCTGTAGCCCAAAGACATACTGTACCGCACTATTAACTGCAACAGTTAGTTTTTTCTTACTTTCGTAGTCAGAATTGCAGAAAATTTCACACCCATAAGTAATTAAAGGTAATATAAGTGTTTTTACAAGTAATGAACGTATTTTTACGTATTATTATCGCGCGGAGAACACCGTATGTCTTGCCAAAAATATAATCGATGTGATTTTTCCAAGTAAGTGTTCGGTTGAAAACTACATCTAGGTTCTTTGCGGTATCAACGAACTCTATACGACAAGAATTTCAGATGATAGGGGGAAAGTATGAAAGCTTTATCTTACTCCTAGAAATAACAACATACATTTTGTGGTACTACAGCTCGTATAGAGCCAGGGCCGAGTGACTTACAACTCTCAACCATTCCTGTGTGCAACTAATGGCAGGGATGGAGGGGACCTACAGTCTTATGCCGAATCCGAACGGCTAAATTTTTGAGAAAGCACTTTTCATGACAAGAACTACTCATGGAGTATTTGTCAATTCATCGCAAGAGGAAGTACCCGATCGAACCCTAGACTTTTGGCATGACAGTCCAACGCACTAACCATCACGCCACGGGTACTACTAGAATTAACAACACATTTTGATTTATTTGGGTTTAGCACTAAACCATGATTGTCCGAACATCGTTTAATTACTTCAAAGTCTTCATTCAAAGAAACTGCAGTATGTTCGATGAGTCACAACGGACAACTTACATATGTATAACTGAGCATCATCAGCGTACAAACGAATTGTGGAGTGTTTTACAATAGAAGAAAGTTCATTGACATATATTGAAAATAGCAGGGGACCGAGAATAGATCCCTGTGGTACTCCACTACTATTTAATAGAAATTCGGAAAGAGCTTTATTGAGTTCAACAGTTTGTAGTCTATTGGTTAAATAAGAGTTTATTAGTCGGACTGCACTAGAAGAAAAGTAACACGAGTTTAAGAGTTTTTCACAAAGTAAAGAATGGTTTACCATATCAAAGGCATTTGAAAAGTCCAAAAGTACTAAAAATGTTATATACTGAAGATCGATGGCCTTTCGAATATCCTCTGTGACACTTATTAACGCTGTAATACAACTTTTTTTTTACTGAAGCGGGATTGCTTGGAAGTTAATAAATGTTCATGGTTAACAAATCTAAGTATTTGAGCTTGGAAGATTTTTCCAAAAACTTTTGAGAGAAATGGTATAATTTTTGCCTTTTTCCATCGAATTGGAAACTCACTTGTTGAAACAATTGTATTAAATAATTATGAGTTATGTATGGTATATGCACTGGAAATAAAAGTTTAAGAAATGAGGGATGCATTTGATCAAGACCTACTGCGTTTGAATTAATAGAGGGGACACTTTCGACCGCATCTTCAGTTAGAGCTGAAAACGAATTTCCGGTTCAAGTTGTTAATATCCAACTCTTCAATCTGATTATTTTTTGACTTACACATGCCAGTTTGCATAAGTATCTGCCAAATTTGTTTGCTGCTTTGGCAATTATTAAAACGACCAGATATTAACTTAATCTTTGCTGTTCGTATTGCAAAGACCGTTTTGTTTCGAAGTGAACAATATTGTTGATAAAAAATGTCAACACGAAACCTCTTCCATAGCTTGTAAGCCAAATCGAGCTGTTTCATTAATGATTTTTTCTCTTCTGTGAACCAAGGTTTTCGGCATGAAAGGGAGCTTTTAGTTTTTAAAGGAACATGCATATCGAAACGTCTTAACACATTACTGTCAAAGTTTTATTTGTTTATTTTATTAAAACATGTGTTTTAGTTAGTTTTATCTGATAAGTTGTAATAAAGCTCAACTGTAACTGAAATGATCTTCTAAATGGGGTTTTAATGAATACATAATGTATGCACTCTTCGACATTGAATACATTATGTATTCATTAAATAAAGCCCCATTTAGCCTATCATGTGATGTGTAAACGTAAAAACTGAAGCGTTTAACTGAAACTGAGAGAATTCAGGTATCAGTTCAGTTCTCAGTTAAACTGATGAACTGAGTTTCAATTTAACTAACCTATAAACTGAACTTAAGGCTGGGTGTCCCAGATCGGCAAACTCAAACTTCATGTAAATGACTTTATTTGTGTTAGTGCCCTTTTTTTGTCATGAATTTCATGGCATCGCCATATGTGGCCAGACGCCAGAGGAATTTTGTTCTTGTTTGTTACTCTCTCTCTACACTCTTTTTGAACAAGAATAGAGTCGAAGAAAAAAAAATGAGTAGCTTTATAATATCAATAACACGCTAAAGTGGGAAAAGTAAAGAAAAACCAACAATAATAACCAAAGAAAAGGACAGTCTTTGCTGTAGATGTACTTTTCCTTTCCATTTCAATATATTTTCTTGAAAACCGGTTCTGATCTCATTTGCATTGCAATTGTTTTTGTTTTTGCCAAAGAACAATAAATCCCCTCTCTATTGCCACAAAAAACATCAAGATCAAATATAAAAAACAAAACGATCATGACTTCTGCTACGTCATCAAAGTAAAGGGTGCAAGAAGTAGGTAGATAAACCACACACAATATTGTTCTGCATACTTCCCTCCACGCGAATTGGACGTACACTTGTTCTAGTAAACTCATTGACAAAAAAAAAAACTGGTTTGTCCTTACATATTCCTCAAATTCCAATAACCGGTTTTTCTATTGCACTTTCTGTTCTTGATGCAAAAAGGAAGAAACAACCAGCAATATGTAAACCAACAACAAAAATATTTGGGAGGGGGTGGGCGAGGCTCATTTATTTTCCAAATGAAAAACATTCTCTCGAAGCGCTAATTTCGCAGTGGAATTTGTGGGAACTGAAACTTCTATGTGTGCGTGTAAAACGGAAATTTCAAAGGGAAAAACACCAATTTAGACACTTTTTCAAAAATTTATTTAAAAAAAACCATCAACGCAATTAGAATTTTTTAATTGGAGACCAATAGAAAAAATACTGAAAAAAAATAAAAATAATAAGGAAAATATGCACAAGCATTATTTTCTCTGGAAAGCTAATTGTTATTTGGGCTTTTTCAATGAACATTTAAAGGGTTAATAATTTTTTTTTCGAAAAAGTCAATCCGTCACTCCCGAGGTAATTAATTAAGCTATTCAATAAAATAAAGAAAAAAAATATAGTTCAAAAGGCTAAGTAATGAAAGAGGGATATTTAAAAGTCCACAAAAAAAAAACCTGTTTTGCGTTTTTTTTATTTTTTTTTTAACTTTAAAAGTGAATTATTTAAAAAAAAATTTATTTTGAATAAAAATGTTTGAGACTGGCTTTACAATACTTTTTGTTTCGATAAAATATGTTGTAGATTAAAGAAGTTCTACCTGTTCAAACACGCCAAACCCATTGAAAATTGCATAAGATTGGACTAATTTTTTGCCCATAAAAAAAAATTAAATAAATTAAAATCAATCCGTCACTCCCTTATTTGACTTATTTTCTTTCAAAAACACCAAAAAAATTAAATAAAAATCTTAGTTATACCAAAAATAAATGGTGCATTTTAAACTACTATCAAAATAACGACAAAATTGTAGTTTGTTTCATTCTCAGAATTACTATATTATACATTTAAAAATTTTAATGATGCAGTGTAGTAGCCCTGTTTATTGAAAATGCATTAATTTTTATTTCAATCAATTAGCATTCCAAATGTAAAAGTTATCGCTTTATTTGTAACATTCCAGCCTTTTTTTCTGCTGGCCACCCAGCCTTAAAACGTTTGATTTGAAATAAGACTTGAAGTTTTTTGACTTTTTTTCTTTTTGAAGTTGAACAACACATTTTAAATACATAGCTTAAAAGTGCACTACATGTTTTTTTATAGTTCATCTAATTTATGTGATGCGTTGGAAAATTATTTCTTATAATTGCAAAATATATACATATGTACATACATACGTATCTGAAAATCGATATTACTAAACAAAAATTTTACTGGAAATACATACATACCTACATATACAATATACATACATATGTATGTAGATACATATGTATTTACAAATGTAGATACATATGTTTATTAATATTTTGTTCAAACTTTGATGTCTAACTTACCCAAACTGGGGGCACTCTGGGGTGAGAAAATCATTACAGTTTTTCCGATTGTTGTTGTAAAGTCCAAGAATCCATATACGGTCTGGGTCACCAGATCAGAAGTTCTGATTTCCAGTTGAGAATTTGCAATTGAGCTCCTGTACCCTATTAAATAAAATATTTATTTTTTGTCAAATGATTATTAAATTGAATTCAAAATATAGACATATCTTAACACAGTTGAAGACAACGTCGCTCGTCCCGTCAATTATAATAATATTTATTCAATTTGATTGTTTTTTTTTTGTTAGTTTCGATTTTTTTTTCAATTGTTCAGTGATGTCAGGAGTATAGTAGATTACCAAAATTACAATGCAAAAACAAATAATAATGTTAATTGTTGTTAACAGTTGTTTTAGTAAATTTTGATCAATGGCTGATTGATGATGATTAATCAAAAAGTTTGCCAAGCATAAACTTAAAAATTAAATAGTAGGAAAATAATGACATAATTTATCATCTTTTGATCGGTATTTTAACATCCAAATTTTGCTACACTTTACATAGTATATTATATATGTATATGTACATACATTTAATATAAATATAAATATAAATATAAATATAAATATAAATATAAATATAAATATAAATATAAATATAAATATAAATATAAATATAATATAAATATAATATAAATATAAATATAAATATAAATATAAATATAAATATAAATATAAATATAAATATAAATATAAATATAAATATAAATATAAATATAAATATAAATATAAATATAAATATAAATATAAATATAAATATAAATATAAATATAAATATAAATATAAATATAAATATAAATATAAATATAAATATAAATATAAATATAAATATAAATATAAATATAAATATAAATATAAATATAAATATAAATATAAATATAAATATAAATATAAATATAAATATAAATATAAATATAAATATAAATATAAATATAAATATAAATATAAATATAAATATAAATATAAATATAAATATAAATATAAATATAAATATAAATATAAATATAAATATAAATATAAATATAAATATAAATATAAATATAAATATAAATATAAATATAAATATAAATATAAATATAAATATAAATATAAATATAAATATAAATATAAATATAAATATAAATATAAATATAAACATAAATATAAATATAAATATAAATATAAATATAAATATAAATATAAATATAAATATAAATATAAATATAAATATAAATATAAATATAAATATAAATATAAATATAAATATAAATAAATATAAATATAAATATAAATATAAATATAAATATAAATATAAATATAAATATAAATATAAATATAAATATAAATATAAATATAAATATAAATATAAATATAAATATAAATATAAATATAAATATAAATATAAATATAAATATAAATATAAATATAAATATAAATATAAATATAAATATAAATATAAATATAAATATAAATATAAATATAAATATAAATATAAATATAAATATAAATATAAATATAAATATAAATATAAATATAAATATAAATATAAATATAAATATAAAATAAATATAAATATAAATATAAATATAAATATAAATATAAATATAAATATAAATATAAATATAAATATAAATATAAATATAAATATAAATATAAATATAAATATAAATATAAATATAAATATAAATATAAATATAAATATAAATATAAATATAAATATAAATATAAATATAAATATAAATATAAATATAAATATAAATATAAATATAAATATAAATATAAATATAAATATAAATATAAATATAAATATAAATATAAATATAAATATAAATATAAATATAAATATAAATATAAATATAAATATAAATATAAATATAAATATAAATATAAATATAAATATAAATATAAATATAAATATAAATATAAATATAAATAAAATATAAATATAAATATAAATATAAATATAAATATAAATATAAATATAAATATAAATATAAATATAAATATAAATATAATATAAATATAAATATAAATATAAATATAAATATAAATATAAATATAAATATAAATATAAATATAAATATAATATAAATATAAATATAAATATAAATATAAATATAAATATAAATATAAATATAAATATAAATATAAATATAAATATAAATATAAATATAAATATAAATATAAATATAAATATAAATATAAATATAAATATAAATATAATATAAATATAAATATAAATATAAATATAAATATAAATATAAATATAAATATAAATATAAATATAAAATATAAATATAAATATAAATATAAATATAAATATAAATATAAATATAAATATAAATATAAATATAAATATAAATATAAATATAAATATAAATATAAATATAAATATAAATATAAATATAAATATAAATATAAATATAAATATAAATATAAATATAAATATAAATATAAATATAAATATAAATATAAATATAAATATAAATATAAATATAAATATAAATATAAATATAAATATAAATATAAATATAAATATAAATATAAATATAAATATAAATATAAATATAAATATAAATATAAATATAAATATAAATATAAATATAATAATATAAATATAAATATAAATATAAATATAAATATAAATATAAATATAAATATAAATATAAATATAAATATAAATATAAATATAAATATAAATATAAATATAAATATAAATATAAATATAAATATAAATATAAATATAAATATAAATATAAATATAAATATAAATATAAATATAAATATAAATATAAATATAATATAAATATAAATATAAATATAAATATAAATATAAATATAAATATAAATATAAATATAAATATAAATATAAATATAAATATAAATATAAATATAAATATAAATATAAATATAAATATAAATATAAATATAAATATAAATATAAATATAAATATAAATATAAATATAAATATAAATATAAATATAAATATAAATATAAATATAAATATAAATATAAATATAAATATAAATATAAATATAAATATAAATATAAATATAAATATAAATATAAATATAAATATAAATATAAATATAAATATAAATATAAATATAAATATAAATATAAATATAAATATAAATATAAATATAAATATAAATATAAATATAAATATAAATATAAATATAAATATAAATATAAATATAAATATAAATATAAATATAAATATAAATATAAATATAAATATAAATATAAATATAAATATAAATATAAATATAAATATAAATATAAATATAAATATAAATATAAATATAAATATAAATATAAATATAAATATAAATATAAATATAAATATAAATATAAATATAAATATAAATATAAATATAAATATAAATATAAATATAAATATAAATATAAATATAAAATATAAATATAAATATAAATATAAATATAAATATAAATATAAATATAAATATAAATATAAATATAAATATAAATATAAATATAAATATAAATATAAATATAAATATAAATATAAATATAAATATAAATATAAATATAAATATAAATATAAATATAAATATAAATATAAATATAAATATAAATATAAATATAAATATAAATATAAATATAAATATAAATATAAATATAAATATAAATATAAATATAAATATAAATATAAATATAAATATAAATATAAATATAAATATAAATATAAATATAAATATAAATATAAATATAAATATAAATATAAATATAAATATAAATATAAATATAAATATAAATATAAATATAAATATAAATATAAATATAAATATAAATATAAATATAAATATAAATATAAATATAAATATAAATATAAATAAAATATAAATATAAATATAAATATAAATATAAATATAAATATAAATATAAATATAAATATAAATATAAATATAAATATAAATATAAATATAAATATAAATATAAATATAAATATAAATATAAATTAACCAATTAACACGGTGGTTGCAATTTAAAATAAAATCGCTTTCAAAGAAGAACGAGTTGTTAAAAAATACCGCTAGTACTTACAATTTTTTTTTAAAGCTTACACTCTCTTCTATCGGTCAAAATTTGCCCAAAAAAAGTTTCACAAAATGTTTGAAGAGTAATTTTTCAAAATTTTCATGAAATATACAATTTTCCTATTTATAATCCGTTGCTCTAATTAATTCTTAATTGAAAAAATAAAAACTACATGCATGAATTTATGTCTAATCGTTTTCGAGAAGATTGAACTTTTTATGAGATTTTTTTTTTAATAACTTACGTACATACGTATGTACTATGTACATACATTGTACATGTATAGGTACATATACATACACTTGAAATAGATCGTGTTAGCTTACAAAATTATGGCGTATAAACAGCCATATAGCACACTATAGGATTTGGGTACGTGGAAGGTTGGGTGTATGCAAAGTTTGATTAAAAATAAAATCAAAAATGATGAGAAAGCTAAAAGAGCAACAATCTGGAAAAAACTTTTTAAAATGAGGCAAGGAAAATGATACTTGGTAACTACAACCAAAAACGTTACACAAACTGTATGAAATTAAGTAGGAACAACCTAAGAATAGTGACATGCACATTCACTGGTCACTGTAAACTAAATAAAAATAGGCATTTAAATATCCTTAATTCCTTAGCCTAGCAGACAACGCCATTTGCAGGTTTTGCCATAATCATGAAGAAACATCTGACCACATCCTAGGGCAGTGTGAAGTACTCATGCACCAAAGAAGAAAACACTTGGGAAATTACCAAGTAGAGGAACCTTTCCTCTATGATGGTGTACCAAATACTCAAATTTCTAAGGGAAATTAAATTAGAGGAAGTATTGTAAATGGGAACATCCCCAGTACCTACTAGTAGGGGGCACAATAGATCTTACAGGTCGCAGTGCACAAACCTCAAAATTATATTCAATCATTCATAGCAGGGTCTGTTAAAAAGCGAGCATTACAGTAAGGAATGTAAGGGGGTCATGCTGCCCCCTGAAACCACCCTGCTTGCACACTATAGGATTTGGGTTAGGTGCGAGGTTGGGTGTACCTATACAAAGTTTCTTTTCTGTTTAAAATATTTATTTTAGTAGTTTTCAATTTTCTCTTAAACTATTAAACATAAATTCATATAGTTTTTAGTTTTTGATCAAGAATTAATTAGAGCAACAGGTTATAAATTCAAAAATGTGTACATTTCATGAAATTAAAAAAAAAATTGTATTTATAACTAGTTTTGTTGAAAACTGTGATTTTTTCACTTGATCTTAAAATACATAGGTCGACAGAATAAAGTTAAAGCTTTAAAAACATGTATAATACTTAATTATAAGTATTACAGTTATTTTTAGACAAATCGTTTTTCGTTGAAAGCGTTTTAATTAACCTCACATAGGGAGTTATTGTAATTGGTCCGATTTGTCAAATTGAAAATTTTTGACAAATCTGGACGTTTTATGCTTCCTAGAATCTAAATTCTTCATTTGTAGAGATATGTCTGTGTGTGTGTGTGTGTGTGTGTGTATGTGTACGTACGTTCGTACGTTCAAGATACCCTTTTTCGTTAACGATATCTCAAGAATAAATAAAGATATCTACTCGAATTAAATTTTATTCTATAGGCTAAAATTTCGAAAGATGCAGAAAGGACTTTTATAAACATTTGTCGAGCGGTTTTTCACAATAGCAGTTTCAAAAAAAGTGAAAATTTTAGTTTGTTGCAAATATCCCAGGAACGAATAATGCTATTTACTTCAAATAAATTTTATTGTGTAGATACCATAAGGTAATACTGGTTTGATATAAATTTGGAAATAGTTCAACATACCGTTATTTTTTTAAAAAGTAAAAACTAAAAAAAAAATTTGGCTCGCAAATATCCCATAAGGGAAAAATGATAACTTTAAAACAATTTTTTACTATAGAAAATATTATCCTTGGTAAAATTTTCGAAAAAAATACAAAATTACAAAAAAAATTAAGAAAAGTTGGTAAAAAGTGTTTTTTGACTTGAATATCTCGAGAATTAACACCGATATTGACTTCAAACTTATTTAAGTTTATATAAAATACAATTATTAATATATGCTACAATTTTTACAAATATCGAATTGAAAGTTTTTTTACGAAAAATAAAAAACTAAAACCAAAATTTATAGAAAAATGACAAAAATTGTTTTTCGGCTTAAATGTCTTCACAACAAGCAATGTTGACTTCAAATGTATTTTATTTTCAACATAATGCATTTGTCAATAACTAAAAATGATAAAATATTGACCAATATCAAATTGACATTTTTTTACAATAAATACAAAATGGGATACTGATAAACCAGTGTGGGTCGCACCCAGCCTTTTTTTTTAAATTGCCATAACCGCCTAAACTGGGGGAGATAGACCCCTTCTCCCGTAGGAAACAAAATGTTTTTTTGTGACCCTGCTAAAAAAAAGATCAAATTTTGACGCCTAAGTTATCCTATACTGTCCCCGAAAGATTTAATTAAATTGTATGTATATGTAGGTGTAGATTTTCATATCCGGTACGATAGAAGCAAAATAATAGATTTGTCTCAGCACTTAAATTTTTCTGTGACTCTATAAACATAAATTATGCAAATTTAATCGAACAAAAAATACCGAAACTTTTGGTTTGTGTTTACCTATGCCCGAATTCTAATTTCACAGCCATGTTTTTTTCGAATGTAGTAGGTATTTCCGAGTTACGTTAGGAGTTATTTAAATATAATTCGATTGTGTTTACATAACGTATTTTTGAATTTTTAATTAATTTTAAGATAATTATTATTAACTGTGTTATGACAATGGACGCAAAGACAAAATATTTTTTCCGCATAAAAAACATTCTAAAGTTTTTGCTTGATACTTAGATTGGAACTATATCTACTATTCAGGATTTTTCCTACACTTGTAAAGAATGAAAGTGCTAAAAGAATTTTTTTTTGGCACGAACAGTCATTTTGTATGGTATAAATAACACTTTTAGTTTTGTTGTATTTCAGTTGAATAAAGCTTGAACGCGGCTTAAATCCGTGGATATTTACCTCATTAGTTTTATTTCATTAACTCCGTTTGAAGGCTTCACGTCTTTATTATTACACAATGTTTTCTTTCCCTTTCCATGATGTTTGATCACCGTCACAGATATTACAACTGTTAAGACGGCCAACAAAAATCAAAAGCCGACCTTCAAGCAACGTTTTTTTATTTTTATTTTCTCTAAATTTTACGTGTACAGAATCATAAAAGTAGTTCTCACAATGATGCAAAGTATGCCACATAAATCTCCATAAAAAAAACAACAACAATTACTGCTCTCGTATGTATGGTCTTTATACACCTTACCACACTCTTTTGTTGCTAAATTAATTCATTGAAAGTACATTTGATAATGTTGTTATGCAGTCACTTATGTATATGTATATACATATGTATGTAGCTATGTAGGCAGTTAAAGACTGATTCTTTGTTTTATGTTAGAAATATTAATTAACTTTGTTCAAATCACACAAAGATTTCGATTAAATGAATATTCCTACTTACCTACTATGATAACAACACATTGGATAAAGTATTTAAAATTCATTTTTTAATGGCTTAAACACAACTAAATTGACAAAAAATGTAAAGTGCACTTATTCCCAATGTTTCATAGGAACCGTTCGATTGAGATGATTAAATGGAAGTTACGATGTGTTTTTAAATGAAATGTTACTTTTTTATAGAAACGAAATCATTTAAAATGAATAAAACTATTTTTATTAAAACGAATCAACAGCGCGAGCGAAAAAATGTAAGAGGTGGTAAAATATTGAGCTCTTACATTGAAGAAAGTTGTCCCAAGACTAAAGATAGACGAAAGATACATTTTCCGAGTCCAAGAACTACAAAGCAACATTGGAATTTATTTTCAGTTAATAGCGCGCTTTAAAATGAAAATACAAATTTTACAACACAAATAAATTTTACAATAGTTTTGCATTTTACTTATACGTTTTGAATTTGAATTTATATTTTGCATTTGAGGGATAATTCAGAGCCCATAAAACTACAATCCAGCTATGTCCAAATTATGTTCCACAAAACAGAAACGTCGACCACAAGACATATGTATCTACCACTACCACTTGCAGTGGTATGGCACTAACCAGTTTTATTTTTGCCTCTTTCTGTTTTGACAATTGCCTTTTTTAAGACAACTCTCTTCGTCTTGATATGCATTTTAATTTTATCCACTCTTTCACATGGTTGAGTTCGTTTAAAGTTACGATAGAGTAAAAACGCATTATTTTAAACTGGTAAAATAATTCAATTGAGTGAGTGATAGTTGCACTGCAAAGAGCGGATTTTGATTACCCTTTGCTGAAAATTGTTACGCTCTTTTATTGTCTTGTAATGTAATAATATTGTACATATGTTTGAAACTTTTAACTTATTCTTATTTTTGCTGTTGGTCTTGCGTGAGAAAGAATATGCTAAGTAGTTAGCAGGTATAATCAAAAACAATTAATCAAAAGACCAGGAAGTTAACTATGTAAGTGTAGCCGATGATATAATCTTTTTTGGGATACCTGCAAATTTTATTCTCTAGATTGAAAAAAAAAATTGGGGAATAAAAGCCCTAAGACAAGTTGATAGAGCTTGAGGTTGATGAACTTGTTGAATGTGCGTACATACCTACAAACATACGTAATATGTACACATAAATTATTTTTGAGTAGATACTATTTTTAAAAAGAGGCTGGGTGCGACCCACACTGATAACTTCCCATTACGCAAACTTTGAAAACTCGGCGTTCCTAATGTTATTTTTGATGTTGATTGATAACAATTTTAAACAAAAACATTATCAGATTTTTAAAAAATCGAGATAATGTAGCGGAAAACCAATATTCACCAATTTTTTTTTCAACTTTTTATAGTTTTTTATTTTTTGCAAAAAAACTGCCTATTCCATATTTGTCAAAATTTTAGCATATATTAAAAATTGTATTTTATATAATAACTAGCTGTTACCCGGTGCGCTTCGCTACACCTAAATCGAATAAAGCTTAAGGATTTTTACTTTGTGTCTTATTTATTGTTGTAAAAGGCATTTGACAGGTCTGCTGACCTGCCGAACTTCGTCTCACTCAAATTTAACGTCTTAACATAAAAAAATTATACAAATCCGATCAATAGTTTTGGCGTAATGTGATTCTAGACAGAGTTTTAATGTTGTAGATAAGTAGCTATGTATAGGTTCCTGTGGGAATGAGATATCTGAATTTTGGTACCTTCCTACCCTATAAGATAAGAAGTGTGATGGAATGTCGCTAAGTTTCGAATCAAGTAAAACTTTTAAATAAAGACAGTTGCATCAAAATTTTATCATAAATTCCCTAAATTATGGCGCCTACCTACCCTCTAAGTTAGAAAAGTGATCAAATACTAACTTGAAGTCTTAGTAATACTCAGTTAAAAAATAATAAATAAAATAAATAAATAAAAATATTTATAGCCTATGACCATTTCTAGGTTATCATCTATCACCGTACCAAATTTCAACAAAATCCGTTCAGCCGTTTAGGCGTGAAAGAGTAACAGACAGAGTTACTTTCGCATTTATAATATTAGTATGGATAAATAAATTTGAAGTCAATATCGTTGCCCATTCTCAAAATATTCAAGTCAAAAAACATTTTTTACCAACTTTTGGTAGAATTTTGTGTACCTACTTTTTATTTTTTTGTAAAAAAACGGTCGATTGAATTTTTTCCAAAATTTTGCCAGATGTCAAAGACGTTATTTCACATTGTAGCAAATTATTTTGAACATAATATCATTTTTCCTTCATTGTATAATTGAGCGCCAAATTTTTTTTTTTTAGTTTTTCATTTTAAAAAAGATAACGTTACTCTGAACTTTTTTCAAATTTGTACCAAATCTGTACCACAACACAGTGTACACAATAAATTTAAGTCAATAGCATTATCAATTCCTTAGATAATTGCCACCAACCAAAATTTTCACTTTTTTTTTAAACTGCTATAGTTAAAAAACCGCTTGAACAATTGGAGTCTTTATTTTTACCCGTTCTCAAGATACAATGGACGAAAAAGAGTATCTCGACCGCACGAACGTACAAACGTACGAACATACGAACGTACGTACACAAGCACACACAGACATCTCTCTACAAATTACGGATCTAGATTCTAGGAACCTTGAAACGTCCAGATTTGTCAAAAATTTCAATTTGACAAACCGGACTGATTACAATAACTCCCTATGGGAAGTTAAAAAGAGGCTGGGTTCGACTAATACTGATAAATTCCCATTATGCATACTTTGAAAACTTGGCATTGCTGATATTTATTGATTTACTTTTGATGTTGATTGATAAGTTTTAGTTTTCATTTTTCGTAAAAAAAACTGTCTGTATGATATCTGTCAAAAGTGTACCATGTGTTTAAAATTTGTCTATGCAAAAAATTAAATAAATTCGAAGTTAAAATGATTGACCAATCTCTACACTTTCAAGTTAAGAAACAAACTTTTGACATTTATTACAAATTTTTTTTTTTAAGTTTTCTATTTTTTATAAAATAACTGTCAGTTCGATATTTGTCAAAAATTCGATATTTGAAAAATAAATAAATATGAAGTCAATATCGTTTCCCGTTCTAGAGATATTCGAGTCAAAAAACATTTTTTACCAATTTTTGGTAGAATTTTTTGTACTTTTTTATTTTTGGTAAAAAAACTGCCAATTAATTTTTTTTAAAACTATCACCAGATGTCAAAAACATAATAATATCATTTTTCCTTCGTTGTATATCTGAGCACCAATTTTTTTTTTCTATTTAAAAATAACGGTAAGTTGAAAATATTATACCAAATCTGTATTACAATACAATGTTTCAACGATTCCTAAACTTTTTGAAAAACTCGTCTGCTATAAATTTTCATTTATGCTCAAGGAAATAATATCACCTTTCCAGCATGGTTTTATTCCCGGTACGTCAACAACTACCAACCTTTCTATTTTTTCTAATTTTGTTCTTAATAAACTTGAGGAAAGTTACTGAACAAACTTTTGAGAATCGGATTTCATTCTTATATCTTAAATTGGTTTGCATCTTACCTTATAGGACGCACTCAGTTTGTAGCTATTGACAATTTTCTTTCTTTTTCCGTATGTGTGTCATCAGGCGTCCCTCAAGGTAGTCACCTTGGACCACTCCTTTTTCTTGTTTTTATCAACGATCTGCCAGTTGTTTTTTTTAATTCTTTTTGTCTTGTTTGCTGATGATCTAAAGTGTTTTAGATGCATTAGTCAAAAAGATGATTGCCTTCGTTTGCAAGATGACCTCAACGATGTTCGTTTAACGGAAACTTGGTTGGAACATTGAAATGCCGTCGTATATTACAATATGTCAACTAATCGGCTTAGAGTCACTTGAGAATCGACGCAAAATCTTCTCTGTTTTGTTTATTTATTATGAAACAAATTTTTAAAAAACTATTTTATTTGTAAAAAAGAGAGTGGTTGTGACACATAATAATAACTTCTCTTCTCATGTTATCTTTGAAAACTTTGCGTTTACTGAAGTTTTTGGGTAATAATAGACACACAAATTCGAAATAAGTATCAGGTATTAAATTCTTATTAAATTAAATGAATTCAATTTTGAAATTTATGGTATATTTTTAATTTTTTTTTGGTAAAAAACTGTATATTCGGTTTAATTTTGATTTAACAATTAATAATACTTCTTAAAAAAAAACAACAATTCGATATATGTCAAAATTGTACCATTTGTTAACAATCGTATTTTGAAAAAAAAAATAAAAATATTTTTTAAGTCAATCTGCCTTATCGCGAATAAAAGTTCCCCCTAGATTTTTCCATTTTTGGGAACTTTTCTATCGTAAATAACAGTTTCTAGGGAACTTTTTCCTTATTTGTATACAAATATTTCAGTAGGTAACTAAGTTACGAGAGAAAAAGTTCCGTGGGAAAAAGTTCCCACAAATATCATATCATATCAAAATATCATTTCTCACTGTCAAGATACGCCGGGGAAAAAAATTGTTGAGAACTTTTTCGTGTAATTTTAAATTTTTAGAAAATTTTACGAGTTGTTCAAAACGTTACTTTAGGCAGTAAAAAATTATTTGGAAGTTTTTGTAGGGACCTTGGAACTTTTGAAGATTTGTCAAATTATTTAATTTGACAAAACGGACCGATATTAATAACTTTATATTTGAAGTTAATAAAAGTAACTCATGTTTCACACTTGTAACAATTCAAAATTTAATATTACTTTGTCCTTATTTAGAAACACTAAAACGCTGTAGAAAAATAAAATTTAACAAACTTAGATTAAAGATAAATGAAATAATATAAAAAAATGAAAAATGGTAACTGACGTTCAAGTAAAAGATTCTAAACTAATTTTGAAAAATAATATTTAAATTTTGTATTTGAAATTTTTGTTTTAATTAATATGTTTGAAATATTTCCAAAAATTAAACACAACGAAAAAACTTAAAGTTATTAATTTTTGGAATAACATTTTTCGCCAATTGAACACTGGAACTACCTACTTAATTTGAAATGATTTTATTTTGTGGTATTTAAAAAAAGTTTTTTGCACTTGCATATGGTGATCCTATAATTGATAATTTATAATTAAAAAGAATAGAAAATGTTAATTTTTGTAGGTACTCATGATTTGTGACTTCTCTGCCGTGGGCTTATCCATAGCCTTTTTTGTTTGGCAATAAAATAGGGTTTTAATGTATTAAGATAGTAGAACGCTGAAATAAATAAATATAGTTTGAAAAAAAACTAAAAAACACGCTTTTAAAACCCATAATACTAAAAAAGCGGAAAATAATTTTTAATATAAGCTGAAAACAATAATGAACTAAAAATACAAGTGTTATTGTGAAAAAGCGTTGGGCGCATTGGCCATATTTTTTTTTCATATATCGAGCACCCCACGCTTATTCACAATAACACTTGTATTTTTAGTTCATTATTGTTTTCAGCTTATATTAAAAATTATTTTCCGCTTTTTAAGTATAATGGGTTTTAAAAGCGTGTTTTTTAGTTTTTTTCAAACTATATTTATTTTTAACTTTTTAGTTTAACGTGCTTTTTAGTTTTTTCAAAATATATTTATTTTTAACTTTTTAGTTTAACGTGCTTTAAAAGCGTGTTTTTTAGTTTTTTTTAAACTGTATTTTTGTGATTTAAGAAAACATTGAAACATTTCATTGACCCATTTAGTTGATTGAAATTGTAAATGAAATTGGAGTTATTTATTTATTATTTAAAATCTCGTAATTTTAATTAAAAAAAAGAAAGTCACCCATAGCTAGGATTTGATCCTACGACCCTTGACGCTCAAACTGAAACGTGACCGCGCTTTAACCAACTGAGCCACCGCAGCACTTAAAATGAGGGAGTCTATTAATATTTATAAGCGCATAATAAAATCAGCAAAAAGCAGGAGCTGTGGGATTAAAATATTTAATCCTGGTAATCCTGATAAGGATATTGAGATAAACTTATGAAATTATTGTTTTGCCACCGGTTCTTGATATGTGTACAAAATTTTATTAAAATCGGTTCGTGTGAAGTGGGTCAAAATCGAGTGTAAAGGTGTCGGTTACATACATACATACATACATACATACATACATACATACATACATACATACAAGTGAAGCTAATATAAGCGTGTTAAAAAAAACTTCTAAAAGCAGTTTAAACTAAACGCGTTTTATCTTCAAAATAAAAAATGATGGAAAATTACTTTTCAAACTTTAAAGCTTTTTATTGGACAATTTTTGGCTTTATAAAAAATGTATAATACTTAATTATAAGTAATGCCGTTATTTTTTGACAACTCGTTTTTCGTTGAAAGCATTTTTATTTTAAATTGCCTCTACCGCCTAAACGGTGAGAGATAGACCCTCCGTAGTAAAATATGCTTGTATATAACTGCTCTACAACAAACCGTTATCATTTTCTTGGCGCCTAAGTTATCGTACTCTTGCCCCCGATTGAGACATCTTCCAGAAACCAAAGCTTATTGCTTACGAAACGGCATTTATTGGATTTCTACATCATCTGCAACTAATTCCAAAGCATGTGGTTCGAAAGAAGAATTGGAGGAAAAGCTGATTAAAGTTGAATATCTTCCCATATAATGGCCCGATTGGTGTTAGCTATAGAATGTTTTTACATTACATACTCAAATATCGATCTCTTGATTTTTTTTAACTTAAATATTTACTTTATTTGTTTTATTAAATTATAATTTTTGTTTCTCCTAATAATAAAAACAATAAACCACATTGTTCTCAATTTTTTTCGCTTATGTTTAAATATGGGCATATTGCCACTCAATATCGTCTCCTTATTGGTAACTTTTACGAAAAGATGGGAAAAGAAAAATCGAAGAAGAAGAACATATTATTGGACAAAGAAACAGAAGAGGAGTAAAACTGATTAATTGGATGCAAGAATTAAACTTGACATTTGCAAATTCATACTTTAAGAAAAAAGACAAATTAAAGTGGGCTTGGTTATCGCTAGACGGAAAAATAAAAAACGAAAAAGATCTTATATTGACAAATAAAATTAAAACGATAATGGATATTTCAACACTAACTTCACTCAAATTCGACAGTGATCATAGAATGGTAAGAGCAAGCATAAGAATCAACCACTGTTCAGTACATTGAATAGGAATCAACAAAAATACATCACACCTAAAGAAATTACCTCATAACAAAAAATAGCATGTAACGAACAACTTGACAATAAAATAAGAGAACATATGTATAGATACAACTTTCACTGCAGAAAACATTCAACATACTTATGACGTCATAGAAAATATCATCCAAAGCTCACCAAAAAGCATAATCATGAAGAAAAAAAAAAAAAACGAAAAAACTGACAGAATTTCACAGAACACACAAATATTGATCAACAAAAAGAGAAGATCTGAGAGCTAAAGAAAACCTGACAGAAACTGATAAGAAAGAACTAAAGGAATTGAGAAAAACTATAAAAATAAAAGCCAAAAATGACATACATACAATAAGACGAGAATAAAAGATATATGTACATAATTAACGAAACAAAATCCATTAAAAAGGCTAAATGATTTCTATATGACGAAAAAGACTGGATCATATCTATGAAAAATAAATCAAAACAGAAAACAAAGAGAATGGACATCAATGAAGCAGCAGCTGAGTTTTTTTGAAAAATTATTCACATCAATTCAACAGACATGAGACAACATAAATTTGTACAATAATTCTATTGACGATTCGATAGTTTTCAACGAAGGAGATATTAGGTCCATTATTGACAGTTTAGGAAACGAAATAAGTGCATTAAGTGACGATGTAGAAGCAGACATTCTAAAATTCGGAAAAGAGTCACTTGCCCCAATTTTAACAAAGCTTTCGTTAGAACTCAACAAATACCAAGACAATAGAAGCATAGTGCCATTATTTTGCTACACAAAAAAGGAGACAAAGAAGATATAAACAACTATAAACCAATCAGCTTAATATCGACAATTTATAAACTTTTTCTAAAGCACTATATAAAGAAATTAAAGACTCACTAAATGACAAACAGCCGAGGGAGCAAACTGGATTTCGAGAGGGATTTTCAACTACTGACCACCTCCAGACCATTAATCAACTCCTAGAAAAATATATAAAATACAACAAACCACTATACCTCTTGTTTATTGATTTCAGCAAGGCCTTTGACACTGTAGAGCACAAAAGTATATGGACAGGACTGAGAAACCAAAACATTAATCCGACTTAAATCCAAACTTTGACGAATGTATACTATACATAACAGTACTGCAAAAGTAAAAACGGACAAAATCGGACGAGAATTCGTCATAAAAAGGGGAGTTCGACAAGGAGACCCCATTTTACCGCAACTTTTTTCATCAATACTCGACGACATTTTTCGCAAGCAATGTAAGATACGCGGGCTAATATTAAATCTAAACAAAACCAAAGTCATGACGAACCACATAAGGAAGGACATCTCGCTTGGAAATACAAAAATTTACTATGTTGATGACTACATTAACCTCGGACAACTGAAATCATTTCAAAAACAAGAAGAAAATGAAATAGACCAGCGGCGCTGCGTGTAACGAATAAATCTGGAATGTAAAACAGATTATGGACTCAGAGGTTGGAAAAGACACACAAAAATACATTCTGGACTCCACAACACTTCCTGTCATGACATACGGATTACAATCAATGTTACTCTCATCAAATTCACTCGGTAAACTAAGAAATTGTCAATTAAAAATGGAAAGACGATTACTCAATATAAGGACTGTTCAAAGAATAAGAAACGAAGAAATCAGAAGAACTAACATAACTGACGTAATTCAACGAATAAAACACTTAAAATAAAGCTGTCACAGAGATTTTAAATAATAAATAAATAATTCCAATTTCATTTACAATTTCAATCAACTAAATGGGTCAATGAAATGTTTCAATGTTTTCTTAAATCACAAAAAAACATCAAATCTGTGAAAATAAATACAGTTTAAAAAAAAACTAAAAAACACGCTTTTAAAGCACGTTAAACTAAAAAGTTAAAAATAAATATAGTTTGAAAAAACTAAAAAACACGCTTTTAAAGCACGTTAAACTAAAAAGTTAAAAATAAATATAGTTTGAAAAAAACTAAAAAACACGCTCTTAAAACCCATCATACTAAAAAAGCGGAAAATAATTTTTAATATAAGCTGAAAACAATAATGAACTAAAAATACAAGTGTTATTGTGAATAAGCGTGGGGCGCTCGATATATGAAAAAAAAATATGGCCAATGCGCCCAACGGTTTTTTTACAATAACACTTGTATTTTTAGTTCATTATTGTTTTCAGCTTATATTAAAAATTATTTTCCGCTTTTTAAGTATAATGGGTTTTAAAAGCGTATTTTTTAGTTTTTTCAAACTATATTTATTAATATCTTGTGTTGTATCGCCTTACATAGCCTCAGTAGACAGTAGATCAAGGTTAAGTGTCTATACTATGTACATTTATGTGCTGTGTAGTATGTAATGTAATATAATGTAAGTAACTAAATGGACCCCACCAAATGAATCTAGACCGAGAGGAAGACCAAATAAGAGATGGATGGATGATCTAAGACAATTCAACTACAACTGGTATAACGAGGCAAAAAACAGAGATGTATGGGCAGCAATGGGGGAGGCTAATACCAGATTGACCTAATGCGAACCAAAAAACTATAACGAAATACCTACTTATGTATGTATATTAAAGAAACACAGACTTTGATTTTAAAACAAGTTTTTTTTTTATTAAAACCGAATTATACATTTTTGAATTAAACATGTACAATGTACATAATTATTTATAAAACTAATTTAAAATTGAAATAATAATGTATTAATGTATTTAAAATTATGTAAAACATTTTTGTTTTGGTTAATAAAGCTTATAATAATAATTGTCTCCTTCGGTGAAGTAGTGCGAAAACTTTTTTGGGAATTTGGGATTTCTTTAGCATAGTCTTGAGTTCTTCAATCGGATATATCGCTGAACTTTAAAAATCGGCACGCCACTCCAGGGGACTTACTATATTTTCTTCAGCATCGTATTGTGGAAGTTAAATTAAATTTTTGTGAACAACAGGCCAGGATTGGTTTGCGAAGGAGTCGAAACCGTGCTGATATAATGCCAAAGGCCTTCTAAATGATGCGGTAGCGTCGTACACGTCGTACCATTGTCAAACCACGTCGTACATACGGTTTCATTATAATTTGACAGCGTAACAAAGTCATCGCTGGCAACGAGAACATACGGAACGGGAGTCGCTCGTCCAGGCAGTGCCTTGAGGTGGTCGCAAATGTAATTGATTTTTAGACAATGCATCGCCAAAACTGCAACAGTTAAAACACCACCATCCGAATGTTCCGTTGCTACCGACATCTACATACAATTATTTGTATTCCGCGTCTGCCACTCCCATCAAGACAATGCTATGTGTTCCCATAAATGAAATAATGGCTTCCTTGAAGGACACCTGAACTGTGTGCAATCTACCTTGAAATAGATGTCGTACATCACAGACTATGCTTATGATGGAGAGATGGCTTAGACCAGGACGGCCATAGCTTTGGAATAACTGGAGAAAATATTGTTGAATGAGGCCAGGGCCAGCTTCGAGATTTAAATAATAATGATAAAATGCGAGTGGAATAAAATAAGCAAGGTGAGGAAAAAACGGAAGTTAACAAATCGATTTAAGTAGGTAGGTATCTATTCATTTTATTCTTTTTTTAATTTCAATAAATATAAATAGAAACAATCTAAGAAAAGTATTCTTATGAGGAAAACACATGCGGAAAAAACGTTTTTGATATGTAAGTTCAAATGTGGTTATAATTTAAATTTTTGGTTGTGACTTCATTCTTATTTTTGCCGTAGCTCTTGATTTAGTATGAATTTCTGCTGTCCTCAATGTTATTCCGAATATATCTTCGTGATAGCGGTCGTCATCCTGTGAAGTATTTGAAAACATAAATATGTATGTAAACATAATCTGAAAAACTAAATAGCAAAGTCGAAAAGGTCTTACCTTTAGTGAAAGCATAATTTTTTCAGCCTCGTTTTCAGTGTTTTGTTCAATATTTGCAATACATTTCCTAAAATAAAATCTAAATTGGTTAATGACTTGAATATTTTATTTATTGATACAAAAAGGTAATATAAAATAAATTGGGTTTGTTTAATAAAAGATTACATTTCTTAAAACATCTTCGATTTTTAGAAAGTATTTGTAATATGACTAATAGCAGTACATATCCATAATTCCATACATTCCCGTAAGAATGTATTAAGCGCATATTTTCAAAATTGTTCAGGAAACGAAAAAAAAGTGTCATTTAGTTTTTTTTTGTGTATTTTATTGGAACCCACAGATTTCGAGAGGGATTTTCAGAATACAAAATTTGACATATTTAATTGCAAAACCGAAATTTTAATCACTTATGTATGTATTTGAAGTTTTTGTTGTTATGAAATAAATTGTGCCGCTTAATTAATATTAATTTTTTTCTCATTAGCAATAAAATAAGTAAACATCTATATAAAAAGTAACATTAATTTTAAAACGAAATTTCAAAAAGGACACTTTAGGATTACTGAAGTAAAATTAAAATTATCTGGAGTTCTATTTAGATGAGTGTGCTAAGTGACAATTTCGGTTAAACTATGAGACATCATACAAATTTTTTTGGGAAGTTTGGTCGCTTAAGTCAAAAAGATTTTTAAAAATGTCGTTTAGCATAATTTTATTGGTGGACAATACAAATTTCAAGAAGCAACCTTATTCCCTTATTGGCGGTTGCTACAATTTTATTTTCTCTCTAGTTTCTTTCGTATATATGATAGGGCAGAGAAACTCAAACCAAAAGTTGGCGCTTAAATTCTAGTACCTATAGTTAAACATCAAAAAGTGATTTTCGAAATAAAATCGGTTAATACATTCTTACCAGAAGGTATCGATTTGTTTAAAATTGAAACTTAAAACGCGAAGTTGTCATTGCAAATAGCTATTCATTTTGACACTGTAAACAGAGCTTCTTTGATTTATAAGCTTTCAACCTTAGGTTTATCGACTAAGTTCCTTTATATTTATAAGCTTCTTATTACCGATACTTCTGCGGCTATTTGGAATGGAATATCAATGTCCGAATTTTTTTAATACAAGAGCTGGTGTCCATCAAGGTTGTAGGTTAAGTCCGATTATGTTTGCTTTGTTTATTGATGATGTTTCCAAAGATTTCCCGGGTGGAATTAAGTGTGGTGAGACTTTAATTAAGATGCTGCTGTATGCGGACGATATTGTCATATTGGCAGATAATCCCATAACTCTGCAACTTCAAATAAATAAACTTAAGCGATTTTGCGACCTATGGGAGCTCTCAATTAATACCACAAAGTCTAAAATAATGATTTTTGAAAGCTCGCAGCGAAAAAGACTTCCCCAAGAAAGGTGGTTCTTAGAGCGTAAACCATTAGAAATTGTCAGCGAATATAAGTACTTAGGTTTCCTGGTAACATACAACCTTGATCTTCGACCACATGTTAAAGAAAAATGTGTTGCAGCTAAAACAGCAATAAATCTTTTGTGGAAAAATTTCTTTTGCAACAAATATGTTGATGGATCTACCAAGTTTAGAGTGTTTGAGGCGACCATTAGTACATGCCTTTGCTATGCAAATCAGGTATTTGGATATCAAAACATTGATGATTTTGAAGTAGTCCAACGTTTTTTTTTTTCAAACGCATTTTTAAACTTTCCAGTTCTACACCCAATTATGCTATCCACGTCGAATCCGGTATACCCCAAATATTCTTAAAGAACTTAAAATCTAATGCTGACTATAATATTATAAGAGTCATGAACAGACACGACACAAACCTTCAAAAACAAATTATGCAATACGCTCTCCGATGTCATTTATCACCTTTCAAAGAATGGAAAGAGTTGGCTAATCGCCATTGCGTGAATCTCGATCTCATTAATACAGCTCAGACCGATTGGCAGGACGCGTTTTATAAATGTATAGCTAAGGTAGATGACTCTCCTTATCTTCAGTGTTTGAATAGAGCGCAAACATCTTCAACAAGATTGATTTACAAAGATTTAAACCACATACTGTACCAAAGTAATTATTTTAATGAACAACTTTCCTTTAATCAAATAAGTATTATTTTAAAATCAAGAACCGAAATGCTTAATCTAAATTATAAACCACACAGAAGTGACCTTAGCCCGATATGTAGTTTGTGCAACCTCAATGAAATCGAAAATATACACCACTTTATAGCTGTATGCCCAATATTACAAGAAATCCGCAGACTCTATTTCTCAAAGAGCTGTCTTACACTTGAGGATACAAAGCAGCTTTTGAATGGGTATTCAGGTTGGAATATTCTCTGTTTATATTTAAATCATGCCTTAGGTTACCGTAACAGTTTTATAGACTGATTGATCAAATCAAAATTGTAAAATTAGTATAATGTGTATAATTTGTTTAATTAAATTAAATTTAATAGTTAATTATATTCTTATTGTTGAAATGAATCAAACAAAAATTTAATGTAAATTTTTTCTAAAACTATGTTTTATTTAACTTTAACTTTTTCCATTTTGAAACAAAACTCGAAATAAGTCAATCGAGGCAGACGGCAAATTTTGCCATGCATTTATTCTTAGATATACAATATAAAAAGTGTCAAATATCGAGAACTTAAATAAAGAATTTATAATAATAATAATAAATATTCATTTTTACTCGCAAACTTCTAAGAAATATATTTTAATTTAAGATGATGAATTAAAAAAAAAAAAAAAAAACGGTCTAAGCAATCATCGCCAAAAACGAAATCCTTTATTTAATCAATCAATTTTGTTGAGAAAAAACAAGTATTTTAAAACTTTTCTCACATACATAATTATGTAATTATGTATATAATAATAATTATGTAATTATGTATGTAGTTTCAATGCCAAATGCAATTTCACTGTAGTCTCCAAAACTACACAATATGCTTATGAATTATCAACTGAAAAGGTTTATATGTATTTAAATTTCTGGGCGATTAATTAATTGTGAAAAAGATTTTTAATAAAAATCCTCCAAAATAATCGGGCACAAACCCGACAGACGTGCTTTGATCTGTACGCGAATAGAAAGTTTAACTTGTTTTAATTAGGGGTAACAAGTTTCAACTCAAACTATTTTTATAACAGGTAGGTACCTACCTATGTATTTTTTTGCTCAGTAAAATAATTTATCACAAATGTTAATTTAAGTCATAACCATAACGAATGTCAAGCTATTTAGTTGGAGACTGCAAACGTTTAAATGGTAAAAGAACAACTTCACCATAAAAATTTGCACTCAAAATAGTGGCTACATGAATTTTGCCCACGGTTTTAATTATTATAGGTGAGGCAATGGGCACATTCACGAATGTCTTCACTACGTAGTCTAAATTCATCAAGCTTTGTGAATGCAAAATGCACTACAAAGCTGGTCAATCGTAAACTGTCATATTTATGACAAATGTAAATATGAAATCAGAAACATTTGTGATAAATAAAATCAAATCTATATATGTACATATATAAAAGAAAGTCTGTTATTTTGTGTTCGTTCACTAACCAGCCAAACCGGTTGACCGATTTTCTTAATTGTTTTTTTAAATTAAGGAGGAATAAGAGTATAAGGTTTAGGGCGCAACAAAAAATTATAAAAAATATGGAAAATATGTTAAACAAAGAAATTAAATTTTGGTCGCTTATTTTAACAATATCTAGGAATTTGCGCACACCTAAATCAGTAGAGGTCGTGGTGTTCTGGTAAGATCTCCGCTCTAGACGTGAAGGATCTTAAGTTCGATTACTGTCGCTGGCATTTTTTTTTTTTTTAATAAAAAAGCATGGCCTGAACCAAAGTTTTGGTAAGGAAACGACAAACAATGAATTATATTTGTTTATATTTTTTATCCAATTATAGCAACAACATAATTATTTCAATCACTGTTTCTTTTTTGAAAAACAGTATTTTTTTGCATTTTTTAGCTAAACATATCCAGTTTTAGTCTTTTAGTGATTTCATTTTTGTAACCGCATCCGTCGAGTATGGGTCATTTCTTATAAGATTAATAACGATGAAACCAAAGATATTTTTGTTTATGAAAAGGCATTGGTATGAAAAAAATATAAAACAAATAAAAAGAGGCTCAGTGCGACCCACACTGATAACTTTCCATTTACTTTGAAAATTTGGCAGCTTTTGGAGAATCAAACTCTTGTTAGATACAGGCGCCAATAGTAATTATTGTCGACCCAATGTTTTCACAGACCCCATTCACCTAGATATATACAAAAAAGCAAGAACTCCAAATGGAGAAATAATCATCAAAACGTATCACGAAGTATTATTATTCGACCATACTACACGTTTTTACGTTATTGAAACTTTAGACTTACGACCCGATCCTAAACAAACATTCGCATCATATCCACTATCATAAACTATTCTCGATAAATATTGTTTTGTCTTGAGCGTGAAGTTGTGGATATGCATATCGTTCGTATAGCGAATAATTATGCTGGATAATAAACCCATGTGGTCTCTCGATAAGAAAAAGCGATAAAGACTTCCTTTGTCAAAAACAACAATCATCCAAACAGCACGTACTCCAGCATCAACTGCGGCCTATATAAGTCACAACAACCATGAACCAGCACCGCTGTTCTAATCCGAAATTCCACCAGTAAACTTAGTAGAACAAGTCAAAATATTTTCTTTTAACAGAACTAACACTAAAAGCAGCTATCGAATACAATAAGACTATACATTCAGTAACTCAAAAGCAACCGATACAGATACTTTTCAATAAAATAACACATACTGATGTGCCAGCGAAAATACTTGCAGCACAAGAGAAGTCATTGCTATACAATAATAAAAATAGGCACGAAGACGTAAAACTTAAACAGAACACAGTAGTATACGTTAAAAGACTAAACGAGAAACAAGGGAAACTTGAACCCAAATTCAGAAAAGAAACTATAAAAGAAGATTTAGGGAACAAAATCATTATTAAACGCAAGAATAAAGCTATTCACAAAGATAACATAAAAATCTCTTCATTACAGAAATGATCAGAATACTAACCTTACTAAACATATTCATGATGATAAAATAAATGAACTAATTGTAAGTAACAACAAACAACATGTAATAAATTCAAGATTATCAGTTCAATTAAATTCAAACATAAACACTAGAGATGCAATATTTAGACAAACTAGAGCATTAACTATAGAATTAACCAATATTGTAAACACTATTACTCTTGCTAAAAATAATATTATAAATCCTAATATCCTTAACATTAAAGAAATTAATAAGATATTGAAAGACGAAAATACACAATTCTCAATAACGGATCTAATAGATACTTCCACTATAAAAATTGTTCAAATCAGAGATATCATTGTCATTTTAATTAAATATCCAATTATTACGCAAAAATGTAACTATTATGTAACCAAAGCCATAAGCAGCGAATACGGAAAACTTGTAATTCCAAAAGATACTTTAAAATGTAAAGATAAATACTTTCCAATAGAAATTTGTAAACAAGAATTAAATAATCAATTTTGTAAGATTAAGCAAGGAAATGATTGCTTAACCAATTTATTAAACCATGTGCAATCCAATTGTACTATACTTAAAGAAAAAAACCTTCCAATAGAAAAAATATCAGAAGGAAGCTTATTGTTAACCGGTACACATAATGTACAAAATACAACCATAACTGGTATAAATGTAATATTATTTAATCAAACTATTGTCATTAATAATGAAACATATTATAACCCCACTAATGAAATTAGAGAATTTATTAAAGGTTATAAGGAATCAGACACACTTATCGAGAACTATGTAGAATCAAGCAACAAATTGTTGAAAATAACCAACAATGATGTCATATCGCTCCTACAACAGCATTATGAAGACCATTACATACGCAATACATTCATCCTCATTGGAACAATCGCTTTGTTATATGCAGCCATTAACTTGTACATCAAATACAGAGGTACCAAGAGAAATGTCTACACCCAAGAAATGCTACTAGCAGATATAGCATACGTTAACGGAAAAGGCCCAAAACGCACAGATTAAATTGACCAGGAGTTCAATATTTAACAAAGGGGGGAGTTAAGGTTATCAACTTACCCGAATCCACACTAAGAACATCCATTGATAAACATATGAATTCTGAGTGTCGCATACCATTGTATATCACGATGCGACCCGATCCTAAACAAACATTCGCATCATATCCACTATCATAAACTATTCTCGATAAATATTGTTTTGTCTTGAGCGTGAAGTTGTGGATATGCATATCGTTCGTATAGCAAGTAATTATGCTGGATAATAAACCCATGTGGTCTCTCGATAAGAAAAAGCGATAAAGACTTCCTTTGTCAAAAACAACAATGAACCAAACAGCACGTACTCCAGCATCAACTGCGGCCTATATAAGTCACAACAACCATGAACCAGCACCGCTGTTCTAATCCGAAATTCCACCAGTAAACTTCGTAGAATAAGTCAAAATATTTTCTTTTCTTTTGTATACTATATTATTGAAATAAAATAAAGATTTTTTTTTTAAATGAAATAGTGCCGAAAAGAATAATTTGTATATGTATATGTATATGTATATGTATATGTATATGTATATGTATATGTATATGTATATGTATATGTATATGTATATGTATATGTATATGTATATGTATATGTATATGTATATGTATATGTATATGTATATGTATATGTATATGTATATGTATATGTATATGTATATGTATATGTATATGTATATGTATATGTATATGTATATGTATATGTATATGTATATGTATATGTATATGTATATGTATATGTATATGTATATGTATATGTATATGTATATGTATATGTATATGTATATGTATATGTATATGTATATGTATATGTATATGTATATGTATATGTATATGTATATGTATATGTATATGTATATGTATATGTATATGTATATGTATATGTATATGTATATGTATATGTATATGTATATGTATATGTATATGTATATGTATATGTATATGTATATGTATATGTATATGTATATGTATATGTATATGTATATGTATATGTATATGTATATGTATATGTATATGTATATGTATATGTATATGTATATGTATATGTATATGTATATGTATATGTATATGTATATGTATATGTATATGTATATGTATATGTATATGTATATGTATATGTATATGTATATGTATATGTATATGTATATGTATATGTATATGTATATGTATATGTATATGTATATGTATATGTATATGTATATGTATATGTATATGTATATGTATATGTATATGTATATGTATATGTATATGTATATGTATATGTATATGTATATGTATATGTATATGTATATGTATATGTATATGTATATGTATATGTATATGTATATGTATATGTATATGTATATGTATATGTATATGTATATGTATATGTATATGTATATGTATATGTATATGTATATGTATATGTATATGTATATGTATATGTATATGTATATGTATATGTATATGTATATGTATATGTATATGTATATGTATATGTATATGTATATGTATATGTATATGTATATGTATATGTATATGTATATGTATATGTATATGTATATGTATATGTATATGTATATGTATATGTATATGTATATGTATATGTATATGTATATGTATATGTATATGTATATGTATATGTATATGTATATGTATATGTATATGTATATGTATATGTATATGTATATGTATATGTATATGTATATGTATATGTATATGTATATGTATATGTATATGTATATGTATATGTATATGTATATGTATATGTATATGTATATGTATATGTATATGTATATGTATATGTATATGTATATGTATATGTATATGTATATGTATATGTATATGTATATGTATATGTATATGTATATGTATATGTATATGTATATGTATATGTATATGTATATGTATATGTATATGTATATGTATATGTATATGTATATGTATATGTATATGTATATGTATATGTATATGTATATGTATATGTATATGTATATGTATATATGTATATGTATATGTATATGTATATGTATATGTATATGTATATGTATATGTATATGTATATGTATATGTATATGTATATGTATATGTATATGTATATGTATATGTATATGTATATGTATATGTATATGTATATGTATATGTATATGTATATGTATATGTATATGTATATGTATATGTATATGTATATGTATATGTATATGTATATGTATATGTATATGTATATGTATATGTATATGTATATGTATATGTATATGTATATGTATATGTATATGTATATGTATATGTATATGTATATGTATATGTATATGTATATGTATATGTATATGTATATGTATATGTATATGTATATGTATATGTATATGTATATGTATATGTATATGTATATGTATATGTATATGTATATGTATATGTATATGTATATGTATATGTATATGTATATGTATATGTATATGTATATGTATATGTATATGTATATGTATATGTATATGTATATGTATATGTATATGTATATGTATATGTATATGTATATGTATATGTATATGTATATGTATATGTATATGTATATGTATATGTATATGTATATGTATATGTATATGTATATGTATATGTATATGTATATGTATATGTATATGTATATGTATATGTATATGTATATGTATATGTATATGTATATGTATATGTATATGTATATGTATATGTATATGTATATGTATATGTATATGTATATGTATATGTATATGTATATGTATATGTATATGTATATGTATATGTATATGTATATGTATATGTATATGTATATGTATATGTATATGTATATGTATATGTATATGTATATGTATATGTATATGTATATGTATATGTATATGTATATGTATATGTATATGTATATGTATATGTATATGTATATGTATATGTATATGTATATGTATATGTATATGTATATGTATATGTATATGTATATGTATATGTATATGTATATGTATATGTATATGTATATGTATATGTATATGTATATGTATATGTATATGTATATGTATATGTATAGGTATATGTATATTGTAACTACAGGAGAAGTAATTATAAACGATAATGTATATCACGGTACACAATTGGTACAGTTTTCCGACGCTGGAATTATTAATGGTAAAGAATTTAATAATTTTGAAGTAAACTTAAATAGACATATTAAGATAATAAGGAGTCGGAAATAAGAGTTATTGAATATCTAGAATCAAGTAATGAATTATTGAAATTTACAAATACCGATTATTTACAACCATACGTCAAAAATGTAAAAGATCACTCACTTACAATAAATATAATAGTTGCACTTGTATCCTTTTCTATATATAAATTAATCATCTTCAAAATCAACAACAGCAAGAATAATCAGGTCGACATAGAAATATCCTTGGCGGAAACAAAAGAAAACGTTCGAAAGAATTTAGAGGAGCTCAAACTTGAACGTTTGGGACAAACATCTACTGGCGGAGGGAGGAGTTAATTCCACTCAACTTGGGAATTTTCCAGAGAATATGTCACATGGCGAGATAAGAAAGAGAAAGTGGCCAACGACCGCGACATCTGGAAAACATAAAAACCCTAAAATAGCCATCACACAAAGATACAATAGATGAATGCACATTGTACAAAATGTGTGCATGACATCTGGAGTCTATTAAAACCTTAAATTACCCTCGCATAGAAGATAAGATAAAACAACAGACGAAGAAGCAACTTGACCAAAAAGGCTTCCCGAATGTGTAGAGCAGCATCCAAGGATCAACCGAGGATTCGTTAAAACAATAACATCTACAATCAGGGAGAACGACTTGTGCCCTCGAGCAGTTTAGACAAACCTTCGCCTGCCTCTCGGTCTCCATTAAGTTTTAAAATATTTGATTTTGATAACTTTCTTTAAACAAAGTGTCATAGGTTTTATAATTTTTGCATAGACATTTATAAATTTTCGGTAGTAAACTTCTAACCCTAAAAATGATTGTATTTCTTTTATAGTTATGGGTATAGGGAATTTTTGTATTATTTTTAGTTTTTCTGGATTTGGTTTCATACTTTATGGAGTTATTATATGTCCTAAAAATTCACTTTCTTTCTTTAAGAAATCGCATTTGTTAAGAGAAACTTTTAAATTTTCGCTTTGGAGTTTCTTGAATACTTTTTCGAGAGAAGAAAGATGTTCTTCTAGTGACGTGCTAAATATTATTATATCATTTAAATAAACATAACATTTTTTTCCTACAAATTCTTTTAATACCTCTTTCGTCATACGCTGAAATGTCGCCGGTGCGTTTTTGAGACCGAATAATGGCATTCTAGCGAATTCGTAATGACCTGATAAAGTAGAGAATGCAGTTTTTTCTCTATCTTCTGGTTTTACCTCTATCTGATATAGTCCTTTTGTCAAATCTAATGTAGTAAAATAATTTGCTCTTCCCATTTTATCTAGAATATCTTCTATTATTGGTATAGGGAATTTATCCTGTTTGGTGACATTATTTAACTTCCTATAATCGATGACAATTCGCCATTTTTTTTCTCCTGTTTTATCTTCCTTTTTATGCATATAGGTGCATTATATGGACTAGTGCTTTTTACTATACTTTTTTGTTTTAATAAATCATCTATCTGCTTATCAACTTCTTTTTTATGAACTTCTGGATAATTATAAATTCTGGTAAATATTGGTTTATCACTTGTTGTTCCTATTTTATGTTTTACGTGAGATGTGAAACTTAAATCATTTCCCTTGTGAAAAAATGTTTTTTCATTGTTTTTTAATAATTTTGTTAAATTTTTATGCTCTTCGGCATTTAAATGGTCTAACCTTTTATTTTCTAATTCGACGAATATAGAAATTTATTTAGATTTATTTCTTTTTCATATTCTTTTTCTTCGTCTATACTGAAGAATAAAGGGATTATTTCACTATTTAATTCTAAAGCTTTTGTTTTAAAATCAATCTTACTTTGGTTTGGGATTAATATATTATTTCCTATAATTCCATTGAAATTTTGATTGAAATCAAATATTTGGAATACACAATCTTCTACGACATTGTAAATAAATTTTGCTTTGGGTACCTATTTTTATTAACACGCTTATATTAGCTTCACTTGTATGTATGTATGTATGTATGTATGTATGTATGTATGTAACCGACACCTTTACACTCGATTTTGACCCACTTTACACGAACCGATTTTAATAAAATTTTGTACACATATCAAGAACCGGTGGCAAAACAATAATTTCATAAGTTTATCTCAATATCCTTATCAGGATTACCAGGATTAAATATTTTAATCCCACAGCTCCTGCTTTTTCCTGATTTTATTATGCGCTTATAAATATTAATAGACTCCTTATTTTAAGTGCTGCGGTGGCTCATTTGGTTAAAGCGCGGTCTCGTTTCAGTTAGAGCGTCAAGGGTCGTGGGATCAAATCCTAGCTATGGGTGTCTTTTTTTTTTTAATTAAAATTACGAGATTTTAAATAATAAATACTAAATAATTTCAATTTCATTTACAATTTCAATCAACTAAATGGGTCAATGAAATGTTTCAATGTTTTCTTAAATCACAAAATAAATACAGTTTAAAAAAAAAACTAAAAAACACGCTTTTAAATCACGTTAAACTAAAAAGTTAAAAATAAATATAGTTTGAAAAAAACTAAAAAACACGCTTTTAAAACCCATCATACTAAAAAAGCGGAAAATAATTTTTAATATAAGCTGAAAACAATAATGAACTAAAAATACAAGTGTTATTGTGAATAAGCGTGGGGCGCTCGATATATGAAAAAAAATATTGTTAATGCGCCCAACAATAACACTTGTATTTTTAGTTCATTATTGTTTTCAGCTTATATTAAAAATTATTTTCCGCTTTTTTAGTATGATGGGTTTTAAAAGCGTGTTTTTTAGTTTTTTTCAAACTATATTTTTATTTCTTCATTTATTATAACTGGAGTTCCAACAGTTTTTATAGTTAAAGGTTTTTCTCTTTTTATAATATAGTCTTTTGGGGCATTATTTCTACTAATTAAACTATTCGTTGCTCCCGAGTCTATTAACATACGAATAATTTGTTTGTATTTTACTAACTTAATAAAGGGCAATCCGGTTCCGGAGGTTCCGAGGCTGGATACCGAAAATTTTGATTTGTTCCTGATTCTATTTCGTTATTATTTTCGTTATTAGAATGGTTTATTTATTGAGGTTGTACTCTTTTTAGTTGACTACTAGTGGGATCTATTTCCATTTGTCTTACACTCTGACTTCTGTTGTAATAATTGGGATTGTAATTATTACCTTTGTAATTGGGATTTCTATAGTTATGATGGGGATTATTATTATTATAAAAAGAGGCTGGGTGCGACCCAAACTGATAACTTCCCATTATGCATAATTTGAAAACTTGGCGTTCCTGATAATAATTGATTAACTTTTGATGTTAGTTAATAACAATTTTATTAACATACAAAATATCAGAGATATTGAATCTGAAAACAATATTTACCAATTTTTTTAGAAATATTTGTAGTTCTGTATTTATTGTGAAAATTTCAATTTGATATTCGTCAATATTTTACCATTTTTTAGGTATTGGAAAATGTATTACGAGTAGGTTGAAAATAAAATATGTACATTTGAAGTCAATATCATTGTTTGTAGTGATGATATTTAAGCCGAACGACACTTTTCTGTAAATTTCAGTTTTAGTTTTTATTTTAGTAAATAAACTGTCATTTCGAAATTTGTCAAAAATGTATCATAAGTTGACAATTCTATTATGCAAAAATTAAATAAGATCCGAAGTTAAAATGATTTACCACTCTGGACATATTCAAGGCAATTAACTACTTTTGACATTATTCGGCTAATTTTTGTTAAAGTTTTTTATTTTTTGTGAAAAAACTGTCAGTCCTATATTTGTCAAAATTGTAGCGTAGATTAATAATTGTATTTTGTTTAAGCTAAAATAAATTTGAAGTCAATATCGTTGCCCATTCTCAAAATATTCAAGTCAAAAAACATTTTTTACCAACTTTTGGTAGAATTTTTTGTACTTTTTTATTTTTTGTAAAAAAACTGTCAATTCAATTTTTCCACAAATTTTACGAGATGTCAAAGATCACATTTCGCATATAAAAAAAAAAGTTTTGAAAATGATATCATTTTTTCTTCATTGTATTTTTCCGCACCAAAATATTTTTTTTTAGTTTTTACTTTTTTTTTAAATAACGGTATGTTAAATTATTTTAAATTTTTTACCAAACCTGTATCACATTGCAATCTACACAATAAAATTTATTTGAAATGAAAAGCATTATTCGTTCCTTAGATATTTGCGACAAAAAAAATTTTCACTTTTTTTAAAAACTGATATTGTGAATTTTTTCGACAAACTTTTTTAAAAGTCCTTTCTGCATTTCATGAAGTTATAATCTATTGAACAAAATTTAATTCGCGTTGATATCTTTATTCATTCTCGAGATACCGTTAACAAAAAAAGGGGTCTCGAACATGCGTACACACACACACACAGACATCTCTCTATAAATGACGAAATTAGATTCTAGGAACCATAAAACGTCCAGATTTATCAAAAATTTCAATTTGACAAATCGGACCGATTACAATAACTCCCTATGGGAGTTATCTCTCTACATCTCTCTACAAATGACGAATTTAGATTCTAGGAACCATAAAACGTCCAGATTTGTCAAAAATTTCAATTTGACAAATCGGACCGATTACAATAACTCCCTATATGAAGTTAATAATTGAATGCTGGTTTGATATTTACGGGATTTTTTGGTTGAAAATTATTTTGATAAGATTTTTGTGGTATATAGTTATTAGGTTTGTTATAAGTTGCAATTTTTGGTCTTTAGGAGAATATACTACAAAATATGAAATATATTTATTTATACATTTTCTATACCTAATGTAAGGTGTCGTTTCCTGTTTGGTTTTTATTATTGTCTTTTGTCTCGTCCTGGGTCTATCCTTCTTTATTACCTTTCCTTGGAATGAACAAAGGTTGATGAGGCATCCCTTCGTTCTTGTGTTGTATTAAACTATGTTGGTACATCTGTTCTTAATAACTTTCATATGTTTAAAAGATAGTTTCTTTTTTAAGATGAGCTGCTGCCATAACTTATGTATATGTTATGTATATGTATATATTTTACGATTCCATATTGGCATTCCGCCACACACTACACACCAAATCATACACACATTAGTTGTGAAAGAGATTTCAAAGAGGAAAGATCAGAATGAGTGACGTTGAAGTGACGTTGCGCGTTAATTGAAATCGCTTCTTGTTTAAATGAAAATAAGAAGAAAAAAAGGAAAAAAAGAATTTGGTCGAAAGATTGGTTTTTAAAAAGAAATATAGTTTTTTTTAGCAAAATTTCCCATGCTTATTTTTTTTATCGCGATTTTTATATTCGCTGGATTTTATTTGCCAGATTTCTGGAATTTCTCTAAATTCTCTCGTCCTTATTTGTATAATCGTACATAATGCGCAAATTTAAATAGGAAAGTAAGAACTTCTTCTCATTTGTACGTCTGGTGTAATGACTTTCATAGCTTGGAAAAGATTTTATGTGAGCCAGGACTTAGTTAATCTCCTCTTTAGACTTTTTGTTCTTCGAAGATTTTTTCCCTCTTTGGTCATCCACTATAATGCCGGATGTGTTAAGCATTTTATTTTTGGTGGCGTTTGATATGAACTTTTCTTTTTAACACGCTTATATTAGCTTCACTTGTATGTATGTATGTATGTATGTAACCGACACCTTTACACTCGATTTTGACCCACTTTACACGAACCGATTTTAATAAAATTTTGTACACATATCAAGAACCGGTGGCAAAACAATAATTTCATAAGTTTATCTCAATATCCTTATCAGGATTACCAGGATTAAATATTTTAATCCCACAGCTCCTACTTTTTCCTGATTTTTTTATTATGCGCTTATAAATATTAATAGACTCCCTCATTTTAAGTGCTGCGGTGGCTCAGTTGGTTAAAGCGCGGTCACGTTTCAGTTTGGGCGTCAATGGTCGAGGATTCATATTCTAGCTATGGGTGACTTTTTTTTTTTTTATTAAAATTACGAGATTTTAAATAATAAATAAATAATTCCAATTTCATTTACAATTCAATCAACTAAATGGGTCAATGAAATGTTTCAATGTTTTAATGAACTAAAAATACAAGTGTTCTTGTGAATAAGCGTGGGGCGCTCGATATATGAAAAAAAAATATGGCCAATGCGCCCAACGCTTTTTCACAATAACACTTGTATTTTTAGTTCATTATTGTTTTCAGCTTATATTAAAAATTATTTTCCGCTTTTTTAGTATGATGGGTTTTAAAAGCGTGTTTTTTAGTTTTTTTCAAACTATATTTATTTTTTCATCTAAAGTTTTGCTGAAACAACCCTTGCACAAAGAAACTCTTACACCGTTTACTTCAAGGAAATATTCATAAGTTACTTCCCTGCTTTTTGTGCTGCCAGCTTTTCTTTTGCGAGAAACTTGTTTTTCTTTAACATTTATCAGATTTGCTATGAAGGTTACCCTTTTGTCGTGGTTGCCAAGCGACCAGTACTCGTCAAAATTAACTTTCCTATTGTCCTCTTTAAGGTCTTTCCTTTTGCACTTTTTAAGGCATTGTATTACATTTTTTAAATCCCTTTAAAGCTGATGGCTTTTATTGCTAACGCTTCACTATTCCTTATCTTTACAATTTCACATTGTATGTAACTATAATTATATAAATAAATAAATAAATTAATTAATTCCCTTGCTTGAACAACATTACGAGTACCTACTCTCTTTAAAAATATAACACACTAAGGTTTCCAGAATTTGTTAAAGCTAAATTTAATATAATATTTACTCCTTTCACTCATTTCAATGCACAAGACTTAATTATTTTTATAAAATAATAACAATAGTCGAATAATAATACTAGATACGGCAGCGATGTGTCTATGATGACTATCAATTGACTGTTCTTATATAATTTTTGTTCTATGCATATGCATAACACTTTTGTTGTTAATTTTGATTTAAAACTAAGTCATCTTTGTCAGTCAAAACTACCGCTATTTGGGAGCGAGATCGGTGATGGTAAGATATGGGTCAAGGTCGATGAGATCGATGCCGGTGATATTGACTTATGTATTTTTCGCTCGCAACCACCGCTATTAGGGATCGGCCGATGTTGATGTGATGATAGGAAGTGCAATTGACTTCCTCGTAGATTTTGGTAGCAACCACCGCTATTCTGGAACGGCCGATGATGATATCGATGAACGTGTGCAAAAGTGCATTGGTTGGCCTTGGCCCACATTTGTTGTTGACAGTGAATGAATGATGTGTGACAAGTAAACCAAAGTTAATTTATTGTGAGCAGCAACAAATGGGCTAGGAAAAAAAATAATATGTACGTATGGGTCGGCCGAACTTGCTTCTGGGGTTTAAGGTTGCAAAATCAGAAAAAAAATGTATGGGGAATTTTGGTTGAACTTTTTCAAATCTTCTGGTAAAAAAATAATCAAATTCAGTTCAACGATGGATTTTTGGTTGGATTCTTTTACGAATGCAAGACTTGTAGTACCCGGGGCGTGATGGTTAGTGCGTTGGACTGTCATGCCAAAGGTCTAAGGTGCGATCCCTGCCTGTGCCACCTGAAAGTTTTTACGGGTACTGCCTCTTGCTAGGAATTGACAAATCCTCCAAGAGTAGTTCTTGTCATGAAAAGTGCTTTCTCAAAAATTTAGCCTTTGGATTCGGCATAAAACTGTGGGTCCCCTCCATCCCTGCTATTACTCGCACACAGGAATGGTTGAGAGTTGTAAGTTACTCGGCCCTGGCTCTTTACGAGCTGTAGTGCCACAAAATGTATGTAAGACTTGCTTCACATATTTACATCTAATATTATAAGTGCCTGCACTATTCTCATATTTGATTATTCGTTCGGTATTTAGGACTTAAGTTGACTTAAGACTCCAAATATCTCAGTGGCATCGGTCATTAAGATCTAATGAACTTAAGACGTTAGACGTTTGTGCTTGTGCTTGCGTCGCTTCTCATTTGCTGGTATTATTAATCGTTTTTATTTATATTTTACCGAATTATTAATTTTAAATTGTGTTTAATTATAAACTTCTAGTTGCAATAGTCGTTTTAATTAATTTGTTTTGTGTCTACATGTAATGTAATTGGTGTATTAAACTGCTGCGTCTGCGTGTATACCTATATTGCTCACTCTAAACTTGGAGTATATAGTACACTTGTTGCTCTTTGCGAGCTTTGTTTTCGCCCATGCTTGGATTATTTGCTTTCCGTTTTCCCTGGTGAGTGATAATTTTGTATATGTTCTGAGTGAAGCATTGAGAGACTGCATTATATCCAAACATATCTTCCATTTCATACTGGATAATTCCTACCTGGGTGATTGAGATGTACTTTGTTGCTTAGCATCAACATAGTTCTCGGAGACCATGACAAGTTGTTTTGATTAACTTAATAATTAAAACAACAACTCTTCAGAACTGGCACCTGAATTCAACATCTGTGAGCTGTCATCAATCAAAATCATCTGTCATCTACTACATTACCGACTATTCATCATCACACTGGTTTGTGTATTAACTAAAACTTAAAAAGTGCGCATCTTGTGACAACATATCTTTTAGCACTATCAAATTATTTGGTAAAAATAAGACATTCTACTTTTTTTGTGACGATTGTGACCCGTTTGCATACACGAATATATGCGAGACGTTATACAAAACACTAGACAACTGGAAAACTTGAACCGCCAATTAACCCAACTTTCAGAAAAAGTTGATAATTTAAGTGCAAAGCCTGAAGACAGCACTATACAAACGCGGAGTAAGGTAAAAAATAAAAACTCAAAGGCTCTCTCAAACAATGAAGCTTTGACTAAAAGAACATCTGAAGTACTTGAAAATCCGATTGAAATTCAACAATCTAAGAAACTAGCTAGTTCAATATTCAAATCATTTATTCCACCTCGTCCCATTTCTGAGTTTAACTTCAACAATGGTGTGCCTGTACCATTAAACCTTCTTCCGCCACTACCATCATCGTCTTCGTCAACATCATCATCGTCAACTTCACCATCGTCGTCGTCATCATCGTCGTCGTCATCGTCGTCATCGTCATCATCGTCATCATCGTCATCATCGTCATCATCGTCATCATCGTCATCATCATCGTCATCATTGTCACTATTGTCATCATCATTATTACGACCATCAATATCCACACCATCATCTAAAACTCCACCTGCAAACTCTTGTTCAGACGCTTTAAGATCTTCATCTAACCAAAGTAATCAAGAAAATGATTACATATCTCCCATTACGTCAGGCTTAAGAGCTGTTGAAGGTCAGAAAATTTTATTTATCTCTAAGCTCCATCCGTCAACCAATGCTCTAGACATAAAAATCATATATCCACAATAATTGGTCCACAATTGAAGCTTCAGGTTGAAAAGATGATCCACCGCAACTATTCAAAATATTCTTCGTTTAAAATTCGTGTTCCTGACTCCTACTTTCACTTACTGAATTCGTCTTCATCCTGGCCTAGTGGAATAATTTTCCATGAATTTGACAACAAGTTAAACATGAGACCCCAGAACCCTTTTCGTCAAAATCGGACAATGCGGAATCAACATCTAAGCAGCTCAAACAAATATTAGTCTACTACCAAAATGTAAATGGACTTCGGACAAAGACTAATATGGTCTATAAAAATGTAAATAACCTTCCCCACGATATCATTATATTAACAGAAACTTGGCTCAACTTTTCTATTCTTGACTCGGAGCTTTTTGATGCTTCATATCAAATTTTTAGACGTGATCGACATGATGAAGAAGACTCTAATGTTGTCGGAAGAGGAATTCTTTTTGCGATCAAGATCTCACTTACGTGCTACCTGATAGATGACTTTCGAGCAACAGGTGTCGAAGCTCTATGTATCAAAATCAAGTTGGAATCTGGCCATTTATTTATTATCTCCGCGTATATACCTCCTAGTTCAAACATTATCTCCGCGCATATACCCCCTAGTTCAAACAATGACGCTTATGAAAAGTTAAATGACTGCATAGCAAATATTTATGTACTTATGGAACCCGAAGATGAAATTTTGATCGTAGGTGACTTTAATCTACCAAACCTTAATTGGACAAAAATTGATGACGACAACTTCCATGTTCCAATAAATGCGTCCAGCCTTAAGGAACTAACATGTATAGATGGTATGTCTTCGTGTGGTTTAAGTCAATTCAATGGTTTGAGAAATCGTTTTGGAATAATTCTTGACTTAGTGTTTTTTGCCTATACAGTTAACAGCGAAATTGCTGTTTTAACTGCTACTGTAAAACTATCGACATCATCCTGCTTTAGATATTTCACTAGGTTTAAACATGTCTTCTCCTTACAATAACAATAATAACAACAAACTTGAATTTGACTTTTCTAAACGTAATTTTGTAGATCTTTTTGATATGTTAATAACTGTAAATTTTGTAATTGCAATATTGATGATATGTGTAATAATTTTTATAGAACTCTTTTTAACAGCTTTTACGAAACTATTCCTTTAAAAAGAACACGTTCTGCTTCAAATACTCCACCATGGTTTGATACGCGTATTAAAAACTTAAAAAATAAAAGGAACAAAGCTTGGGTAAAATATAACATAACTAGAACTGACGATGATTACAAAACTTTCTTAATTCTAAAACAACTTTTCACTGATTATTCTAACACCCTATATGACGATTACATTTGTAAAATAGAACATGATATTAAAAATTAAATCTAATCCAGATAGTGTCTGGAATTTCGTTAATAGTAAAAGGAAAACGTGTGGCTATCCGAATTCGATGTCTACTAATTCGTCAACTAGTCATTATCCAAAGGTTATTGCAAACATGTTTGCTAACCAATTCAAAAAAGCATTTGAAGAATCAGACTATAGTAATTTCTCTTCTTTTTCATCTTCTTCTGACAGTTTCACTTTCACTCATTTAAACACAATTAAGTACGGCACCAATGAGCTGATAAATACGATTACTTCGGAGTTTAACTATATTTTGGATAGTGGAACTATACCCGAATGGTTTAAGGAGTCCTTAATCTTTCCTATTCACAAAAAAGGAAGTACTCAAAACATAGATAATTATCGTGGAATAAGTTTTTTGAACGCCTCATACAAAATTTTTACGTCAATTCTGCAACGACGACTTTATTTGTGGATTACCCAGAATGGTTTACTGAAGGAGTTTCAAGCTTGTTTCAGACCCGGTTACTCCACGGTCGACCAAATATTTATTCTTAAGAGCATTGCCGAAAACTTCCTACGGAACCAAAAGAAACTTTATTGTTTCTTCGTGGATTTTAAAGCAGCGTTCGATGCAGTGGACAAAAATGCGCTCTTATACAAGCTTTATGGACTAGGGATGTCCAGGAAATTCGGTAAAGTCCTCAAAAATATATATAGTGATACCAAAGCCGCGGTTTGGAATGGAGAGGAAATCTCTGAATGGTTTCAGACTGGATCAGGCGTCCGGCAGGGGTGTGCGTTGAGCCCGCTTTTATTTGCACTCTTTGTAGATGACCTTACCGACAACATTGGCGGAGGAGTGGAATTCGCCGGGACATTGATCAAAGCACTTTTCTATGCCGATTACATTGTGCTGTTTGCTAATTCACCGCAATCACTGCAACTCATGATAAACCAATTGCATAGGTACTGTGTTACGTGGAATCTAAAGGTCAATCTAAGTAAATCTAAAATATTGATTTTCAAAAACGGAGGTGGGAGAAATTGCTCAAGTGAAAGATGGAGCTACGATTCGAATTTGATTGAGGTGGTGAGGGAATTCAGTTATCTAGGAGTGTGCTTTACAAAGAATCTTAGCATGGAAAGACATCTTGGAGAAAAACTGGTGAAAGCAAAAAGTGCAATTGGGGCAAAGTGTTTCGCAAACAAGAATATGGCACATAGTAGCAAATTTCGTGTATTTGAAGCAGTGTCTAAGTCTATAATGCTTTACGCAGCGCAGGTTTGGGGATACAAACAATACGAGAGTGTGGAAAAACTGCTAAGATTCTTTATTAAAAGAATATTTCATCTACCCTACAACACACCAAATTACATGGTTTTGCTGGAAACTGGACTATCACCGCTTTTTATTCAAACCCTCAAACTAAATATAGACTATATTCTCAAAGTTTTGCAGATGCATAGTGAAAGATTACCGAAGACAGCAGCCCTCTATGTAATCAATCAAAGAAGCAGTTGGTACGCAGAATGGCAAGAGCTGGCCTTATGTTGTGAAATGTCACTGGATTTGCATTTCGGTGACGTTAATGATTGCAGAGTTAAACTGTACAAATTAATTGCGATGGTTGATGAGAAGTTCCGTAGTCGCTGTATAGAAGAAGCTTCAAATTCAACTCATAGATTAATTTACAAACATCTCAGTCATAACCTTGGTCCAAATAACTATTTTAGAGATGAGAACAATGTGGAGGTTATTTCTATGATGCTGAGACTTCGAGGGAGCTCATGCATCTTAACTATATTCCGCATAGGGAGGATCATCCTGAACAATGTAGTCTTTGCAACCAAAGAGAGAGAGAAGATGTTTTCCACTTCTTAGGAAAATGCCCGGTACATGTAGAAAGTAGGAGAGTCTTCCTCGGATCTAATTACCTTACAGAAGAGGAAATGATAAGTCTTTTAAACGAGATGGAGCGGTGGAAAAACTTTTTACGTATTGCAAAGTGGCAAAATCATATCGAGACAGAATACTCAGCGAAAGCTTCTAAAAACACATCGAAGTTAAATATTTATCTTAGTTGTAAAATACGAGTATACATATATACATATATAGATATTTGTGTTTTTTGTTTAATAATTTTTTTTTTTCTTTTTAATATAACCGTAAAACCAATGAGCTTTCTATTATACATATTAATTTTACCTTGTCAACCTGGCAGACGGCATTGCCATGCTAATTTTGATTTTCAAATTTATGAATATGTTAAGAAATAATAAAAATAAATAAAATCTAAAAAATCTAAATCTAAATCTAAACACAATTAATTTTGAAATAAGTGAAGATACAGTTGCTCAACATATATTAAATCTCGATGAGTGCTTTACTCCAGGCCCCGATGGTGTTCCATCTTTTATATTAAAAAAATGTGCTTCTTATTTGTCATATCCGTTATGTGTTCTCTTCAATGCTTCCTTAAAAAGTTCAATTTTTCCTGTTATCTGGAAAAGTTCATTTATTATTCCTATACATAAAAAAGGCCCAAAGAATAAAATAAGGAACTATAGACCCATTGCTAAACTATCTGTGATACCTAAACTGTTTGAGTCAATTGTGAGTATAATGTTCTTTCTTTTCATTGTAGTTCTATTATTTGTGATAGCCAACATGGCTTTGTCAAAAAGATATCCACTGTTACTAATTTATTTAACTTCGTGTCCTTTTGTCTAGATGTTTTTGAAAAACGTGGGCAAGTTGATTGTGTATTTACTGACTTTAGTAAAGCCTTTGACAAGTTAGGTCACAATACTTCACAACTAATTTTAAAGTTATACCATCTAGGATTTAACAACAATTTTATAAATTGGATTTCTTCATACTGAAAAAATCGTCGTTATTCTGTCTTGTTTCGTGCTGAAAGTTCAATTCAATTTGTTGTCAATTCTGGCGTCCCTCAGGGCAGCCACTTAGGTCCTATTTTATTTGTTTTATTTATTAACGACTTGGTCCCAAACTTAAAAAAACTCGTCTGTTCTTGTGTATGCTGATGACATTAAGCTTTTCAAAAGTATAAAATCTTCCTCTGACTGTTTATTATTACAAGAAGACTTAACAATATTTAGGGAATGGTGCAATAAAAACCGACTTGTTTTAAATGTTGACAAATGTAAAACTATGAGTTTTACGCGTAAAAGATTTCCGTTTGATTTTTGTCAGTTATGTAAGGTTTCTATATTTTCTGACTAAGGTATTATTCTAGATCCCAAATTATCATTTAATGATCATTTAAGTTATATAATTAAAAAAGCCAATAGGGTTCTTGGATTCATTAAAAGATTCGGTCCTGATTTTCGGGACCCTTACGTTCTTAAACTTCTATTTATTTCGTTTGTTAGACCAATTCTAAAATACGGCTGTGTGGTATGGTCACCTTATTACTCAATACATGTTACAAGAATTGAAGCGATCCAAAAAAGGTTTCTGCGTTTCTGTCTTCGGTCTCTTCCATGGACATGGGAAAATCTACTTCCGCCTTATTCTCAAAGACTAGCTTTGATCAGCCTCCCTTCTTTGACTAACCACAGAAAGTATATACAATTTTGTTTTATTGTTGGGATTATTAATGGTTCGATATCATTACCATCAGTTCTAAGTAAATTATTCAGTTTCAGTCGTTCAAGTTTAAGGCGACAGCAACCTATTACTCAAATATTTAGCAGATCAAACTATGGTGTATGTAGCCCATTCAATCAATTAATAACAATTTATAACGAATTTCATTTTTGTTTAGATTCTGTAAATGATAATATAAAGTGTAAAAAATTTAAACTTATGTTTTTCAACAATGTTAAATCATAAATGTTAATTATGATATTAGATTATATTAGATTATAAGAACTATTTTTAACATTGTTAAAGTCAGATTTTAACGAACTAAAAAAAAGCCCAAAATGCAATTTTTTTACTTAAGGCCTTATTGCCTAACGTCAGAGAATTATTTGTATTCTTTTTTAAAATGTAAATTTAATTTATGTGAATAGGTAGTAACATAGTTTGAAGTTTTTTAATTTTTTTGTCCATAAACGTACTCGTGTTTCATATAATATATGTAGCTCATGAAATATAGGTACATTTTAAATTTAATATAATAATTTAAGTACAAATACTTTTGAAATTGACTGTACCTAATTCTTTTGAAAGGTGATATAGTATTAGTATATTAGCTGCCACGCAGCCGTGTGCCGTGTATATATACATAAGCGAACGAATAAATGAGAAATTTGGAAAACTTTAATCGTTCCGCGAAACTGTTTGCAGGAACTGTTTCCCAATAAAAAAGAATCGTTCCATACCCGTTCCTCTTTTGGAACTGTTAATCACAACTCTAATTACCAGGCATGGGCCATTGTATTTTGAAAATGATCACATTGTTCCGGCAAAATTAGGTCGCTGACGTAGCCATGCATGACTGGTGTTATAATGTCGTAAATCTGATAACCACTATATGTAAACATCCATACATATTGCGTACTTTCTTGCAATTGAATTTTACCATTGCCGATGTCTGACAATTGTTGAGAGAATCCAGACACTAAGAGATAATTTTGAAGTTTAACACTCATATTTTTATGGTAAGCCATAATTTACTGTCATTCCGGTATAAAAACTATTTTTTCAAACATAATATTTATGGTATCTTTCAGTGAACTGTCAAGAGCTTTAAATGCTTGTGACTTGTGGCCACTGTGCATCCATAAATACCTGCAAAATTGTCAACAATTCACCTTATAGTTTGATAAACGTCCTCAGCCATAGTGACATCTCCACACACGTAAATGTGAGCCTTTTCTTGGGTGATAAGAACATAGAGTCTTTCAAACTCTTGTTTTATGAGATCCTGAACGTATGTCTGAGTATAAAATAAACTTTTTTATGAAAAGAGCTATCATTTACTACACATATTAATTACCTTAGGCTTGTTCGGTTCCCTAGAAAGAGCTAAAAACACTCTACTTAAAATATTGCTGTTTATAAGTTTTTCTTTCTCGTCAGCATATAAATCATATTTCAAGCTGCGACATCCATAGAACAACCAAGTATTGGGTAGTTTTTGAGTAGGAGAATTTTCTTTCAATACCTCTAAATGTTGCCAAAATGATCGGAATGGAGCTATTCCAGTTCCCGGTCCAATTAAAATTAATGGACTTTCAATGTCTGCTGGTAGGTGAAAACCTGGAGAACTTCGGACAAAAATGTTTATCATGTCATTTTTCTTCAACCTTAGCAAATAATTTGAGCAAACTCCAAAGCGTTCAGGTCCTGTACCATTCTCTGACTGATATTTAACAACAGTTACTGTGATATGAATTTCGTTTTTATACTTCTTCTGTGAAGATGAAATTGAATAGAATCTTGGTTGCAATGGAAGCAGGTTAATCAAAAACAAAGCTGCTGGTGGTTTACAAGATGGAAATTCTTGCATAACTTCTAAGAGATGCGGAAGCTTCCAATGCTTCCAGTCTTCAAATGCTGACGTGTCATTTATGAGTTTAAGAATTCTTTCTTCGTCATCTTTATCTGCACAATAATTCGACAAAAAAATTAGTAGTTGACGAGATGGTGGAGTAGTTATATCGAAAAATCGCAACAACATAGACCGAATTGTGTCCACGGGCATTTTATTGTGCGGCTCCCAGCATTTAAAACTTCCATTTGGTGTTTGCTTTTCAGCAAGAATTTGCAATTGAACAATTTGGTCGGGTTCGTCAAGTCCCGATAATCGGCTCAAGATACCCTCTACCAGATCACTATTGTTAATAGGGAATATGCCCAAGTGATCACCAGGTTCATATTCAATATTTGGTGTTGATATTCGTAATAAAATTGTTGTTTTATCATTTTCGTTTGAATTGGTAAGGTTTATTGGAGATGTATTGAGGGAACATTGTATTACTTTTTTGTTGTGATATTTGCTAAGTGAATCCTCCAACTTTTCCTCGCATTTTGTTGGCACTAACCTGACTGTATTGATAGTGAGTGAATCATTTTGTGACAACAAGCATATATCTGATATGCCTTCGTCAGCATCCAAACAAAAAATGTCGCATGAGACCTGTAGAATTTGGAATATTATTTCATGAACTTAATTAACTTAAGTAAAAAATTTCCTTGTAAATTGTCGGTGCCCAGTTTCTGAAAGACTGTTCTTGGCCGCATATTTCATCGCCATAAGCTAGTTGTAAGATTCTCTCACCGCCAAGTTCTGTGAGAATATTATCCATGTATTGACCAAATGCACAAAAATTTGGATATGCTGATGAGCCCAAGCCGAATACTGCGAACCTTAAATAACACATTTAAATACGCATATAAGTGACTTATAATATTATTTGTAAGAAATTTTATTTATGATATACAAAATTATGTTGATTCAATCAACATTAACATTTTATTTTAAATGGATTTTTATTTTACTTTTTTATACATTTGTGCGTGTATTTAAAATTTTGTGATTTATTTTAAAGGTTTAAAAGACAATTTATTATTCTTTGATAATTTATGTGATTGATGAAAATATGTACATATGGTCATGGCTTCGAGAAATGAAAGCGAGTGGCATTTTTTTTTTAGAATTTACCGCTATTATGCTAATTTTTTGAGAGAATACATCTCATAGGAACGATCGATATCAGTATCAACAGCATAAACATTTCTAGTTTGATCTAAGCCACATTTAAAGTCAGGCTGTTGAGCTCTTTAAAAATGACCGGAAATTCAAGTGCTCGTAAAAAGGTAATTTATATAATTTTTAATAATTTATTTTTTTGAATACACTTAAGTTTTCAAGAAAAGATCTTACCTTACCTGAATATCTCATTTTTTTGTCAAAAAAGAAGTTTCAAGTTTGTAAATTTTAAATAACCAAATTCGTGTAATTCGTGTAACGTTATAAGACAAAATTCCTTAAAAGTTTTTTTACTTTTCAAATGAAAGTTTTAGAAATTGAATTTTTTGAATTTTATTGAGTGTTTTGTATTTATTTAACAAAACTAAAAAAAATATATATATAAAGCGACCATTTTCATTTAAACAATAGTTAAGGATGTGTAACGTTATAAGACATTTGTTGCTAAAGTCAATGAAGATGAAGTTTAGGACTTTCTTGGACTTCAAATATACATATTAGTAAACTGTCTTGATTCTTTATTTATATGCCAAATTATTTATCTGCTTCAAATTTGACGAAGAAAAATTAATTTTAAAGGAAATTTTAAAAATATTTTACCTGCTTTTCTAAAAAACACAACATTTACTGTAAAGGACTATAACTTCTTACAGGGTTGTCCAATTTCTTTGATTTTAATGGATTGAGCATCGAAAGCTACCCTAAAATCATGTATCATATGATTTAGGTGTACTAAAACGATTAAATGAGTTTGTTTTACCTGGACCACCAGCCCCCTCCCCTCTTAAAATACGATTTTTCAAAAATGGGAATTTTGGAGAAGTTTTTGTTGTGTTGCATAGAATAATGTTTGGTGTCGATTCCAATCATAAAATTTCTTAAATCAATTTTTTTGGACCTTTCGGTTATATTTTGGCTTTTTTATCCGCCCATTTACGTTATAACAAAAAATGAAGAACCTTATGGTAAATAAATTATTTTTTTATATAAATTTGTTTTCTTGTTTATACTTTACTAGAATTTTTCCTTTTAGTCATATTTTCACCAATTTTCACACAAGAATTCGGAAGGTAACGTTATAAGACTTTTTTCTGTAATGTTATAAGACACACATTTGACTCAAATAACACATACAAACATAACTTCTTCTTAAACAAAAATGGTAAACTGTTAATTGGAATTTTATCTCAATTCTCTAAAAGAAAAAAAATTAATTAGCACACCAATTTCGCAGAGTTTTGTCAATATGTCCAGTAACCTCAACAGATACTTCCAAAAAATGTATACTTTTATCAGCCAATTCGGAGGGGAATATTTAAAAATCTAAAAGAGATAATTAAAAACTTTTTTCTACAAAAATTAGATTTCGAAGAGATCTTTCAGACGTATGTTTAAAAATCAGATTAGCATTGCAGTTTTTCTAGTAATAAGGAAAAAACACGTACAATGTAACGTTATAAGACGGAAGCCATGACCATATGTATGTATGTATGTAGTATGTTTCACATTGCATAGTCTGTATTAAATAATTACTCACCTTACGTTAGAAAGTGGACCAATCGTGTCCTCAGTAAATTTTTCTGTAGTTGAATCACGTAGAGATCGCCACCCACGTATTTTTTTCAGTTGATTTTGCTGCAGTTTTGTAAAGTCACTCCTTGAGTTTGCTTTTATAAATGATTTCGACGAACTAACTTGAATGCTGAAATAAACTTGATTTTATTAAAACTTTTTGATAAAACTGAAGTAGATTTAAACAGACATTTTAAAAATGAAGTAGATTTCAATATTTTAGCGATGATGGTGCGAAGTAGGAAGTAGATTTGAATTTTTTTTGAAAAAAAGAAGCATATCTACTTCAATTGAAGTAAAGTGGTAACGCTGCTACTGAGGCTATGTAAGGTGATACGAATACAACACAAGAAATTAATACAAAACAGAAGGACAGAGAAGAGAAAGAACACATGACAACAGCGCACGGTAGGTTTCGAATGGTCTTTCTACTAACCGCGCACATTGATGCTTTTTAGGATTTTAATTGTATTTTGGGTTGTGTAAATTTATTAGTAAGTGTGATTTGTGATTGAATGATTTATAAAATAATGTTTGTTAAAAAATTAACCCTAATAAGTGTTAATGTGTGATGAATGTCGCTTCCCCTTATTGTGTGCTTGTTTTTGTATATTTTCACTAATTAAAAAAGTGTTGGTTTACGACATTATAATAAATGTTTTTATTTTTTAGAATTTAATAAATGTAATGTAATGTACTGTGTAATGATTTTGTGTAAGAATTTGTATAAAACTGTTGATTAGTGAATTAATATATACATATGTATGTAATTAATATGGTTTATGTACTGTGCTGTGAGTGTGACTACTGCCAACCTATCTAGTTGAAGATTGATTTAAGAATCGTATCCAATTATGCAATTTTATGTTTTTCCTCAGACCATAACGAAAGCGACAAAAGAGAATGTGCAATAAAACCAGTATTTTGCTTATGCATATACATACATTACGTTAGATGAGAGCAATAACATTTGTGGATATTTTTTACATATTTTATAGGGTATGCTGGCGTTGTTTGGCATTCTTAAACAATGCTTGATTTCGATGATCGATGGGAACCGAGCTTTTATCAATGACTTGGCCGTTTTCTATGTATTATATGTATGTTATGTACGTACTCGTATTAGATTTCCAAAAAAATAATGATTTCAGAATACGATCTATACTTTTCAAGTATTTAAGTTTTCTTATAAATAATATTTTCGACATATTTTCTAAAACTTTTTCGGTAGGTATAAGTATGATTATGTTTATATTAATTGTAATGAGAATTGCGTGTGATGTGTAAAAATATACATGTACAATGTACATATACACTGACAATCACTAGGATGAGGCCACATATTTTTTAATCGATTTTCGTTCTTTATACCTGCTGGAAATTTCGTATCCATAAAAATTTACTACATTTGAGTAGGTAGATATTTTCTTTAAAAAAAGTAATAAAATTAAGGGGTTAAATAGAAAAAACTCTTTGAATTTCCCTAAATTAATCAAAGAGCTACTTAAAAACAGTATGAAAAAGTGCGTCACTTGGATGAGGCCACATGAAAAATCTTATAAAATATCAAAAAAATGAAAGAAATGTTAACAGTTTTTGGTTTTCAAACATTTATTTATTAAGTTTTTCTCCATTAATAATAAGTATGTCCCCCTTTTTTCGATATGACCTCTATTAGACGGTTTGGAATGGAATCATAAAGTTTTTTTAAATAGTCAAGTGAAATCTCGTCCCAGGCATCACGGATAGCTTCAATTAAGGAGTCCTTGTCTTCAAATTGTCTACCGCCTTCATAAACTTTTCGAGATAGCCATGCCCATACGTTTTCGATTATGTTCAAGTCCGGTGAATAGGGTGGCCATGGCAAAAGCTCTACGTTTTCTGATAAAATCCAGCTTTTGACAACCCTGGAAGTGTGGATGGGGGCATTGTCTTGTTGGAAAATCCAAGGCAGAGGTCCAAAAATATTTTTCATCTTCGGAAATGACCGTTCCAACAAGCATTTGTAGCTGTTTCCGTTCATTGTTGTAGAAAGAAACTCCAATTCGATTTTGCCATAGTAGGTGATAGCTCCCCACACTATAACACCTGATGTACGGCTGTGATGTCTTCCCAAAATTAGTTCCTCTTTTCTTAAATCATGGAAATAAAAGTTGCAACCATCGGGGCCGTCAAGGTTAAACTTTTTTTCATCCGAAAAGACGACTCGTTTCCATTGACTGCTCCAAGAGACATGTTCTGTTGCAAAGTTCATTCGCAGCTTCTTGTGTACTTGCTTTAGAACAGGTTTCTTTTTGAGTTTTCTTCTCTGGATAGTACCATCTTTTCTTATTATCCTTCGGACTGTCGAAATACTGGCTGATACTTCGCTTTTGGACCTTATTTTAGTAGCTGATTGAGTAGAATTTGAAGCAATACGTAAAATTAACCGCTTTTCTCGGGATGTTGTTGCTTGGGCTGTGCGTTCTTTTTGGTTTTTTCCATAGTTTTGAGGATCAGCAAGATAGTTGTTTACAACTGTCTTACTTCTGTTAAGCTTGCTTGCTATTTCTCGGCTTGAGAGTCCCATTTCCTTGAAAGCATCGATTTGTCCTCTTTCTGCCACTGTCAACGTCTTTCCGGAACCCATTTGTAATTGAAATTTAATAAAAAGAGTTATTTGTAAAACGTTCTTAAATATTGCAACCAAAATTTTGAAAAAAATTGCTGATGTCAACTTCTGCAACGAAATATTCGCAATGGCCTCATCCTAGTGACGCACTTTTTTATATCCTTTTTAGGTAGCTCATTCATTAATGTAGGGAAATTCCAACGGTCTTTTCTAATTAACCCTATAATTGTATCACTTTGTTTTAAGAAAATATGTACCTACTCTCATGCAGTAAAATTTTCCGTGTTAAACAAATTCCAACAGGTATACAGACCGAAAATCGGTTGAAATCGGTTGAAATCGGCCTCATCCTAGTGATTGGCAGTGTATAGTGATGAATTTGTGTTTACGCTATTATTACCTCATATTATAAGGATTCATAAAACAAATTCTGACATTGAAAAACAAAAAAGTAACTGGAAACATTGTTTGCATATCATTAGCCGACTCGTGAAAATGAACGATTAAGGCGCTCCTAATTAAAATTGCTTACCTTTGCTCGGTACCTTCGTTCAGGGATGATTCTTTCAAGTGCAATTTGTATAATTCCTGGGCAAATTCCTGCTTAAAAATTTAACTTGAAATTCAAATACAAATATTTAACATTTTTATTTTAATGTTTGACCTCTCCATTTTCTGGTGGATCACCATTTCCAAATGTTGATGCAATCACAATAAGAAGAGCCTCATGTTCCATGAATGATATGTCGTAGTCCGACATGCAACAAGTCTTAAAGGAAACACATTATAAGCATCTGATAATTAAGGGATATCACATAAATTATCTCACTTGTGCATTGAAAGCATGTCCCAGAATTTCACAAAGTTTCTTTGAGTATTGCTCGGATTTTCCTGTTTCAGTGGCATACAATATTGTTGCTTTTATACGTTTTGATAGAGCACGTCCAAATAATTTTGATGTGAATTTAACAGCTCTGAAAACATTATGTTACATATGTATGTGTGTAAGAAAATTAAAAAAAGTAATACTGCAATGTTTGGATTTGGTATTTATATGATCGCACCTTGCTATTTGCTTAAAATTGAATTTCTTCCTTGGCTTCTTAGATTTTCCTTGGTATTTTTCCTTTTTCCAGATATGAGTCTTCCATGCTGCGTCCTGATACTCAAACGAAGGTCTTAGATGATAAAGTGCCATTTCTTGGTGAAACACTGGTGTTATTGAACCAGATAACGGTGGAACTATCCATATCCAATCAGATGGACAACCATTTCTAGAAAAAAATAAGTAGGTATTATACTTTTTGAAGAAAAAAAAATTAAAAAACCTTATTATAAAACAATATGGAATTACATTTTATAGTTGCGTTAGGGAGTTTTGCAAACACTGAAATAATAAAGGCTCCTATAAAATATTCATAATTAAACCTACATACATATGTTTATGTACTCGTAAATCTCAAACTTGATGATTATTAGATTTTTCAATAATTCATTTTCCGTGGCTTGATTTTCAGACCTAAAAGATGTTGTACCAACTTCCAGAACTGGTGGGATTCTCACTTCACAGTTCAGAGAGGGAACATTCTTTTCTTCTTCTTTTCTTCCTTCCTTGCTGCATATGTACCTACTTCACATTTACCAATACTGGATCAAGTGTTTCCTCATGGTTGTTACAAAACCTGAAATAGGCATTTTCTCTTAGGATGAGGTGAACAATTAGCTTACAGTGTCCAGTTAGTAGGCCCCTTACTATTGTTAGGTTTTTCTTACTTAGTTTCATGCAGTCTGTAAAAAGTTTTTGGTTATGATTTCCAAGTCCCTAAGGGAGTTATTGTTATAGGTCCGATTTGTCAAATTGAAATTTTTGACAAATCTGGAAGTTTTAAGGTTCCTATAATCTAAATCCGTCATTTGTCAAGAGATGTCTATGTGTTCGTATGTACGTACGTTCTTACGTTAATACGTTCGAGATACTCTTTTTCGTGACAGTATCTCGAGAACTAAGAGATATCGAATCAAATAAAATTTGTTTCAATAGGTGATAACTTCAAAAGATGCAGAAAGGTCTTTCATAAAAATTTGTCAAGCGGTTATTTCACAGTTTTAAAAAAAAATATTGACTTCATTGACTTAAAATAAATTCTATTTTGTACAATGTGATGCAGTAAAGATTTTGTATAAATTGGAAAAAGGTCACCATACCGTTATTAACTTCCCATAGGGAGTTATTGTAATCGGTCCGATTTGTCAAATTGAAATGTTTGACAAATCTGGACGTTTTATGGTTGCAAGTATCTAAATTTGTCATTTGTAGAGAGATGTCTGTGTGTGTGTGTGTACGTTCGTACGTATGTATGTATGTATACGTTAGTACGTTCTAGACCCCTTTTTTTGTTAACGGTATCTCGAGAATAAATAAAGATATCAACACGAATTAAATTTTGTTCAATAGGTTTTAACTTCATAAAATACAGAAAGGACTTTTAAAAAAAATTGTCAAACGTTTTTTTCACAATAGCAGTTTTTAAAAAAAACTGAAAATTTAAGTTTGTCGCAAATATCTCAGGAACCAAAAACACTATTGACTTCAAATAAATTTTATTGTGCAGATTACAATGTGACACAGGTTTGGTATAAATTTTAAAATAATTTAACATACCGTTATTTTTTAAAAAAGTAACAACTACAGCGTGGAAATATACATTGAAGGAAAAGTGATATCATCTTCAAAACTATTTTTTACTATGTGAAATGTGATCTTTAACATCTGGTAAGATTTTTAAAAAATTGAATTGACAGTTTTTTTACAAAAATTAAAAAAGTACAAAAAATTCTACCAAAAGTTGGTAAAAATGTTTTTTGACTTGAATATCACGAGAATGGGCAACGATATTGACTTCAAATTCATTTGAGCTTAAACAAAATACAATTATTAATTTACGCTACAATTTTGAAAATTATAGAGCTGAAAATTTTTTTACAAAAAATAAAAAAACTTTAACAAAATTAGTCGAAAAATGTCAAAAGTAGTTTCTTGATTTGAATATGTCCAGTGTGGTAATTCATTTTAACTTGGAATTTGTTTCATTTTTTGCATAATGGAATTGTCAACTTATGGTATATTTTTGACAAATGTCGAAATGGTATTTTTTTTACTAAAAACTGAAACTGAAATTTAAATAAAAGTGACATAAATTGTTTTTTCGGATTAAATATCATCAAATGTTTTTTATTTCCAATATTCCAACCAACTCAAAATGCATTTGTCAATACCTGATATTCTTACAATTAATACAAAACTAAATTTTTACATGAAATACAACACTACAAAAAGTTCCAAGAAAATTGGTAAATATTGTTTTCCGCTTCAATATATCTGAAATTTTGTATGTTAATAACATTTTTATCAACTAACATGAAAAGTTAATCAATTATTATCAGGAACGACAAGTTTTCAAACTATGCATAATGGGAAGTTATCAGTGTGGGTCACACACAGCCTCTTTTTTTCTATTAAAAAGCAAACAAAAAATCTTTGGAGCTCAAATATACAATGAAGGAAATAATATAAACTTCAAAACAGTTTTTTACTATATAAAGTTTTTGACATCTAGTAGATTTTTGGAAAAATTTAGTTACCAAAAATTGGTAAAAAAATATTTTTGACTCGAATATCTCAAAAGCGGTCAATGTTATTAACTTCAATTTTTTTCTATTTTATACATTATGCAACATATGTTAACAATATTACAATTTTAACAAATATCGAATTGTCTGCGTCGTAGGTGTTTCCCTCACTAGAGGTAAGCGCTTATATTTGATTGCGGCTTACGCGGCTGATGCTCCGCAGCCAGCTAACTTCATCTCAGAGCTCGAGATTCTTTTTAGAGTACTTAAACTGGGCTTGGAAGAGAACTATTTTATATTGGCAGTAGATTTGAACGCCAAACATGGTGATTGGGGAAATCAAACAAGTAACCCAAGAGGTAATCATCTATTTAATTTGATGTATCTGTGCAGCGTTGAGAACGGTGTCGACCTGCTGGCTACTGAAAGGCCATCATATCCAAGGAGCGGTTCTTTTCTGGACGTTTTGCTATACGACACAAGACTGACAGTAACTGACAAAGTGAGTAATCACCCGCAAAATTGTCTACAGACAATAGATTACGACAGCGACCACTGCGGCTTGGCTGCAGTCGACCAACACCTTGAACAGATGGACAGTATAATTAAACGAACAATGGAACGGACATTACCGAAGTACAAAGAACGCGACGAAACAAACGCCTACAGTAATGCGACTATAGACGCACTTCACAGACATAAAAGCGGACTACTGACAAGACTTAAGAACTTGTACAGACGATTCACAGACCCCCACGACCTGGAGATTAGGACACTGAAGTCGTCAATTAAAAACGTCAACATTCTGATCAAGGAAAATTACAGATTGTCTATTAATTTGTACTCGGACAAGAAAATTCGGGCCTTTAATTCTAGCGAACCGAGTATGTTCCCGCAAATTAATAAGATTTTCCGAAAAAATGATCACAACGACCTTCCGTGTCTTAATCCCAGAGAACGACAAAGAACAGAGACGTACTTCTGACAGCGCAAATTAATCCAGAGGAAGCCGTCTTGGACGATGACTTCTTTGTGATTGAGGATCCGCAGGAGAAAGTGGAGACAATCGGTGCTGCTTTCCAGCAAGTGTATAAGGTGAATGCTTGCACTCGCCCGAACCACGACCTGGAAAACAGGGCCTTGCTTCACCACTTCTATCTGAAGAATGATATCACTCATTGGCGATCCGAGAACTGTGGTTTCACCCGGTTCGATGACGATTTCTTAGCAAACGCTATAATCGCCGAAAGAACGGGCTCAAGTCCCTTACTCATCACGAAGGTAGAGCTCCAGCTCATCCTCAATTCAATAAAGAATAAAAAGTCAGCAGGTGTGGATGGCATACCCAACATTGTGTTAAGACATTTACCGATTGAAGCTATTGACATTTATAATACACTGTTCAACAACGCGCTGAATAATGCATATTATCCAGTGCGTTGGAAGACAGCTGTGGTGCATCCTCTCCCAACAGGGAAAGGACAACTACAACCCTTCAAATTTTCGTTCAATTAGTCTTCTTCCAAGCATCAGCAAGGTATTCGAGAAGGTAATCAATAGGGCTCTGACTAAGTGGGCTGCGGACAACACAATAATTCCGGATAATCAGTTCGGGTTCAAGGCAGGACATGACTGTATTCATGCCGCGTCTAAGCTCGTTTCTGATATCCAATGGAACAAGTCCAAGAAACAATGCACGGGTGCTGTTCTGGTTGACTTAGAGAAGGCCTTCGACACCGTATGGTTAGAAGGGTTGTACCTAAAACTCACCAGACTAGGCATCAGTAAACCATTATTGTATATGCTTTATGATATGCTCAATGGTAGAAAGTTTGTTGTCAAAAGTGGCAATGTAACCTCTACCAGCATCTTCGAAATTAAAAACGGTCTTCAACAGCGAGCAGTCAATTCGCCGATCCTCTTCAGCATTTATACCAGTGATCTGATAGGAAGCCTAACTAAAGCAATTGCGTATGCCGACGACCTGATTGCGTACAGAACGGCCCGAAAGGTTGAGGTTATTAGAATTCTCAGCGATATTGCGACGACTGGAAACTGAAAATAAATGTCCAAAAGTCGGAGACAATTCTGTTCCGAACTCCGTTGGCTAAGGCCACGAGAGATACATGTAAGAATTGGCGCAAGATAGTTATTGTTGGGCCTGACCGGCGGCCATTGGCGTGCAAAAGTGTAGTGAAGTACCTCGGTATCTGGTTGGACCAATATTTGTATTTCGACAGACATATAAATACTGCTCTGACCAGAGCCCGAGGAGCCCTTGCTCTGACGAAACGGCTGTTTTACAGCAGTCGGCTTGACCCCAGAGTGAAGGTAATGTGCTACATGGCCCTCATACGGCCAATGCTAGTCTATGATTGTCCTGTTTGGTTCAACATTGCCCCTTCCCAAATGGAGATGTTTCGGGTGTTCGAGAGGCAGTGTCTCCGGAGATGCCTCGGTTGGTATCGGACACCAGAATCTCCTTATTTACATTATTATTCAAACGAGGGCTTATACAACGGAGCTCGGATCAACAGAATTGACAATTTCGTGATAAAACTTGTTCGGGGTCACATTGCGAGGGCTATGACTTCAACCAATAATTTGATTTTCGGGACGTTCTATCCAAACGACGAATACTTCGGTATGGCACGCTTGAGCAGCTTTATCCCACCAGAGGCATTCCTCTATTTAGACCAATGCGGCTTGATACAGGATAGATTGGCAGTACCGCTTATCTACCACGTCAGGCGTAGAACCGTGGACCGGCGACTCTTATACGAACGAGACATCTTCGCCCGAGATGTAGCGGAGCTCCGGTTCAGTAGGGCTGTTTCTGAACAGAACCGTATTGATAGGAGAAGGCAGGAGAACCAGTGTTGTTGGCTAAAATATTTTAATATGGGGTAAACCGGGGAGGGGTATTTTTTGCCTTGGCCGGCTTACATACCTGTTTTTAGTCTTAGGTTAAGTAGTTTAAGTAGAGTAGGGACGGTGGCACTATAAATAATATAATTTTAAAAAAAATATATACATATATATACAAAAAAAATAATAAATAAAAAAAAAGTAATCAAAAAAAAAATAATAATTAAAAAAAAAGACATTACACACATAATATGGACAAACAAACAAATGGACATAGCTTTTGCCGCTGTGGTTGTTCTAGTTTTAAGTAGTTTGTAGATAGGTTAGGGGTAGTTTTAAGTTTTATTTTAAGGACGTAGCATGTAAGTAAATAATAATAAAAAGACAAAGATGTTATTTTTTGAATTTTTCTAACAAAATAAACTTAAAAAAAAAAAAATTAGTTCATAGGCCGAAAGGCATTAATTTTAAGTAATCATGAATTCCTTAGAGCGCCCGTTTAGGGCCAGTAAGTTATATTTAAATATCATTAAGTAGGCTAGTTTACTGAATTTTGTCTAGTATGTAAGTAGTTTTAAGTTAAAATGAATAAAAAATTTGAATTAAAAAAAAAAAAAAAACAAATATCGAATTTAAAAAAAAAAGAAAACATAAATGTACCAAAAAGTGTCAAAAAATTTTTTCTACTTAAATATTCCTATACAGCGGGACAAAAGTTCTTTTATTAAGTAAAACACTTTTTATAAAAGAATAGCAAACTTGTTTATTTAAACTTCCAGATTCAACTAAACTTATTCTATACGACAAGTTGGCAAGAAGCTATGTCGATCGAATGCATTTGCCAATATCAGCAATTTCGTCATTTCTAGGAACTCTAACGAGTGCAGACGATTGGCAAATGCATTTTATTATTATGTGGTGTCATCGTAATTTGCAACACCTGTGGGAACATCCGTTATGTGTTCCCCTGGTTATGCTGACATGGACATAACTCGGGCGATATTTTTGGACTTTAAATTTATTTTATGTAATTAATGATGCAACTGTTATATACATAGTTCATTTTTGATAATATCAATGATACATTTTTTTTACAAAAAAATAAAAATATAAAAAATAATTTACCAAAATGTATCAATAATTATTGTTTTTCGCCTCATATACTATCTTCACAACAAACCATGCTATTGAATTCAAATATATTTAATTTAAACATAATGCATTTGTCAATAATTAAATGAAATTGACATTTTTTACAAAAATAAAAAAACTACAAAAAAATCTATCAAAAATTGTTAAATATTGTTTTACCACTACAATATCTCACAAAATTACTTAAGTCTGATAATTACTTAAGTTTATATTAGCTTCACTTGTATGTATGTATGTTAGTATGTATGTATGTATGTACGTATGTATGTAAGTATATGTAACGGACTCCTTTAGACATGATTTTGACCCACTTTACACGAACCGATTTTATTAAAACTTTGTACACATATTAAGAACCGGTTGTGGGTCCAAATCCCAACCATGGCTGATCATATTTTTAAAATAAAATTACGAAAACTTAAAAAATAATTTTTTTGACAACACATCAAACTAAAAAAATAAAAATAATTTTTAAATTAAGCTGAAAACAATAATAAACTGTAAATGCTTGTGTTATTGTGAAAAAGCGTGGGGCGCTCGATATACGAAAAAAATGCCACAAGGCGCCCAAGAGGATCACAAATTTATTTCAGTTTGTGAAAAAATTCTACAAGTGAAACACCCTGTGTAAATTTGTCTAAAAATGTGTTATTCTTATATTATTCTATCATAATTTAATATGAAATAATATGACTAACCTTCAAGAACTTCTACGAGAATTTAAGATTAAATAACAGATACTTCATCTTTCTTGTGGGAATGAAGTTGATATGGTCTCTACAGATTTCAGCAAAGCTTTTGATAAAATTTCTCACAATCTTATTGTATTTAAACTTTCCTCCTTAGGTTTTGAACACCTTTTCCTAAAATGGATTACCTCTATTAGAGAGTCGAGAATATTGTGTGCGTTTCAGATCATCACTCTCCAACCCTATTTTACCAACCTCCGGTGTCTCCCAGGGTACCCATTTAGGCCCTCTTCTCTTTATCCTTACAATAAACGACATTGACATGGTAGTTAACCATTGTCAAATATAACTCTATGTCGATGATACTAAACTGTTTAAAATCATTGCAGCACCTGAAGACTTGTCTCTCCTCCAGACAGATCTCGACAATTTCTCAAGCATGTGTACTAATAATTGCTTAGAGCTCAACATTAGCAAATGCAAGACTATGACCTTCTCCCGTAAACTCATCAAAATAACCCCCCGTCTCTACCTTCTGCATAATAGTCTCTTACAAACAGTTGATAAAATCAAGGATCTCGGTCTTTTATATGACCGTGAACTTAAATTTTTGATTCACATTGATGAGAATATCCATAAAGCCAACTCTGCATTAGGTTTTGTTAAAAGATGGTCTAAAGAATTCTCTAACCCTTTTGTCACCCGATCGCTTTACTTGACGTTTGTCCGACCCTTACTTGAATATACATCTCAAGTTTGGTGTCTTTTTCAAGATATACATATATCAAGAATAGAAAGCATTCAACGACGATTTCTTCGTTTTGCACTTCAATCCCTTTTATGGGAAAATCCTTTAATCCTACCACCACAAATAATCATATACAGATGTCTCATCCCCATACAAAGAAATGTCCTAAGAAATTTTATTAGCCGACAAAATATCAGCTGACAAAACTACAAAAATCAAAAAATTCAGAGCGACAACTTTCAAAGTTCAAATGAAGAGAGACCAAAAGAAGAAACTGACAAAATGTAAAGCTTTTCAATGAATTTCTCCGTCTCATAAGAATGTGGCACACAAAATATCACACATCCCTTTTTCTCTCATTGTTATTTTTGTTGATTCACTTCTTTACCGAGATATGTTTATTTCTATTCTTTTTTCCTCCTTTTCTTGTGTGAATATTGTTGTTGTATTCCTGTATACATTCTTTGGCAGGCGTCTGCTTGGCTGGATAATTCTACTTGTATTGGATTTTGTAGGCAGTCGGGTTTGTTATTTTTTGCAGATGTGTACATTGTAGATACATATTTCATATTGGGATGTACGCGTATGTAACTGCAAAAATGAATTGCAATCTTTTGGTTCTGATTTAGTAAAAAAACATTTAATTTGAAGTCAATTGATATGTATGTAGATGGGTTACACATGTTGAGCTGAGGTAGTGAAAAACAAAGTTTCTGCCACGTCCACGTTCGTGTATCCTGGAAACTATTTCATTGAAAAAAACTTTTGATTCATACATATACATCATTATTTTGGGTGATTAAGTTTTTTTTTAATCATTCGTTTTCACTATTGGATGTAAAATTATATTTTAACACCATTACACATCTAAAATACAATTTTAATAAGTTCTTAATGTACCTATTCATTCTTCATCTTCTTTAATTTGTTTGTAGTTACATAATGCATAATGTGTACATAAGTACGTTTTAATTCCTTAAAACCAATAAATCTTAACACACGTAAAAAATGAATTCCAACCGATTATAAAATTGTTCAAATACACTAACACAATGTATTAAAACTAGTCCCCAGTAATTATGCATTAATTGCCATCAATGAACATTTTTAAAATTTATCAATATAAAAAAATAAAACTCTTAAAATCACCTAAGACATTTTTTCGCTAATCATATTTCATTTCGGTACCTACCTATGTATGTGTGTCAACATTTAAATTGTCTACATTTTATTCATTCAAAAAGGTTATTAAATATTTTAACCTGACCACTTCTGCATTCGTATTTTTTACGTATGTATATGTAGGTACCTACTTATTTTAAATAGCAAGATCGCTACCTACTTTCTTAAGTTAACCTACCCAAAAGCCCTACCTACTTATAACTTATGAAATACCTACACACAAATGTAGGAATGTGTGTACATATGTACATATGTTTGCATGTATTTACATGCATATGTACAGAGGTACCTATGTTCTTGTAACTATTTTTTTGTATTGTTAACCCTCTCCTGCATGAATTATTGTTTATACAGAAAAAACTTAAAAGACTTTAAAAATAGCTTCTTTGGGATGCTTTAAGACATCTTTTATTAAAAATTCAGAAAAAAAAAATATGTTTAAATAATGACAATAGAAGCCAAATTTGGCTTCGCATGCAATAAGGGTTAGGTATAAAACAAATACATATTTCATATGGCGAATAGGATTGACTAATGACTATCCTCCATAAAAATTACGCGGCTCCATTATTCCAACCAAAAACAAAATAGCCTAAAACAATAATGCACATCACAAGAAGAGATTACAAAACAAAATGTGTAGGTAGTTTTATAATCCCTTGCTGCATACGAAGCCAAATATGGCTTACAAAGTCTTACCACTCAAACGACTAACATAATATTTTTTTTTTACTAAAAATTTTTTTGTGGTAAAGACAAATAAATATCCAATCACAAAATATTTTTTTTGGTCACTTAACTCACCTTTCAATAAAGTTATAATTTTTTTAAATTAGAAAATTTTTCAATCATTAGTTTTCAACCACAACAAGCTAACCACTGACCTTCAAATAGTAATGACTAGGTACCTAGATATTTAAAAAAAATTGTGGATAAACTAAAAAAAAATAAAAATTAATAAATAAAAAAAATTTAAAGCCGGTACCTAACTGATTATTTTTCTATTTAAATATATACCTACCGACTTACAGGAAAATAAAATTCGTATATGTATATTCATTCATTTTAACAAAATTTATTCCTAGGAACCAAAATCTTTCAAATATTAATTCCAGAATGAAAAATCTGTCCTAGCCTACAAAGTCAAACCAACCAATTCACAATATATGTATTAGGTATACATACATGTGTGTAAATCAACACATTCAATCGCTTCTCCTTTTATTTTGTCTCAAATTTGAGACGACCTTACAAATTATAGACGCAAATACAACAACAAAGGCATAATAAAAAAAAATGTCACTTGTCTTGCCTTGGTCGTAGCACAAAGAAAAATATGCCTGGGATGGAAGAGTATACAAAAAGCAAGCAACGAATCCACAAACAAAAACAAATAATCTCGAAAGGGGTAAAAGGAATAGAAAAGAGTGGCAGAGAGTAGAGAAACAAAATATTTCAGAAAGAGCTTTGATTTTGTAGGAAAAGATCTTTGTAGGAAAAGATCTTTAAAGCTTTTAAAAATAAAGCTTTTTTCATTTCATAGGTCATTCTTCTCCATAAGCGTGAGACATCTGTATATGATTATTTGTGATTCTATCTTCCCTGTACTGACAATTTTTAGGAGACAGAGTATAGTTTCACATATTTGCCTTCCTGTTCAAAGCTGTGTGTGTGTCTAACTATAAAAGAACTTTGAAGATAGTTTTTTTTTTCTCAATTCACTGCCCATAGAGAGAACATTTCTAAAATAATTTGTATGGATTCCTATGGTAACTCTGATGCACATGAACGTACATTTAATTTATGCCGCATAAGGCTGAGTTGTGTTTTCCTTCCTTGTTTAGATTTTTTGGCAAATGTTTTGAACGTATATGTACGTATGTACGCGCATACACAAAACAGACATAATGTACGTATATGACAAAAAGAGGTTTAGTTTTGATTTCGGTATTTTTTGTACTTTGTTAATTGTTGTTTTTTCGTTGTTGTACAACATACAAAAGTATGTTGCGCGTTGCGTTATAATGAATTTAAACAGGTGTAGGTACCCAGCGAAATAATTTTGATACGATACCAAAAAAGAGACAGGGCTGCGACCCACGCTGATAACTTCCCATTGATTTTAAAGATTTTAAAATTATATTTTTTGTAAAAAGTCAATTTTTTATTTAGAGAATTGTAAAAGTAGGTTCCTATGCAAAATTCAAGTTAAAGCTGTTTTCTGTCGAGATATATGTATGTACCTACCTTTTGAGAAGTATATTAATGCATTTCGATAGGACTTTTATTATCTTTTAAGAAAAACACATTCTCTATACATGTAACAAATCAATAAAAACAACATTTCCATGGGATGAAACAATTTGAAGTCACTGTAGGTATTTCTTTATTCTCAAGGTACCTACTTAATTTTTAGTACTTTTAAGTACTGGCTTATGTATAAGAGTAAAAGAATTTGTACATAAACATCCACTATCAACACAAATATCAAATTCGTTAAATTTAATCTTTAAAAAGAGGCTGGGTGTGACCCACACTGATAACTTTCCATTTTACTTTAAAAAATTGACTTTTATTGAAATTTTTGTGCCACAATAAAAAGCTATAATGAGTTCCCTTGCTGTCTAAAAAACATAATTTTGTCAATTCTTGTGAACTTTTAAATTTTTGTAAAAACGAAATCGACTTGCTATTTACAGATTTATTCGTAATTTTGATATTAATTAATAATCATTTTACCAACAAACAAATTATCAGGCTTTGGTAGAACTTTTTGTAGTTCTTTAATTTTTCGTAAAAAAATGTCAATTTGATATTTGTCAACATTTTATCATTTAGGTATTGTTGGCAAATGCATTATAACGAAGATATATAAGTCGAAAAACAATTTCTTACACTTTTTGATAAATTTTAGTTTTAGTATTTTATTTTTCGTAAGAAAACTGTCAATTCGATAATTTTCAAAACTGTAGCACATATTGATATTTATATTTTTTATAAACTTAAATAAATTTAAAGTCATTATCGTTGTGTAATGTCGAGCTATTCAAGTCAAAAAACAATTTTTACCAATTTTTGGTGGTTTTTTTTGACTTTTTTATTTTTTGCAAAGAGGTCAAAAAAATGAAAACGAAACTTAACTTTTTCTATTCCTTTTTAATACCAAATCATCAATTATAAATAGGATCACCATAGCAAGTGCAAAAATATTTTTATTTTTTTTTTTTGAATACCGCAAAATAAAATGATTTTAAATTAAGTACTTCCAGTGTTTAATAATCGACGAAAATTGTTTTACCAAAAATTTATAATTTTAAGTTTCTTAGTTGTGTTAGCCGGTAAATACGACTCAATTTTAATTTTTGGCAATATTTAAAACATATTATTTTAAATAAATCTTTTTAAAATACAATTCTTGAACATTATTTTGCTTAATTAGTTTTGGATCTTTTACTTGTAACGTGAGTTACCATTATTCATTCTTTTTACATGATTTCAGTTATCTTTAAACTAAATTTGTTAAATTTTATTTTTTTATGACGTTTTAGTTTATAAATAAGAACAACTAAATATTTATTTTTTAATTCATTTTATAACTCTTTTATTGCGTCCGCAATATTGTTACTGGCAACTCATGTTACAATTGTGAAACTTTACTTCACTTTTATTAACTTCAAGTATAACGTTATTAATACTGGTCGGATTTGTAAAATTAAATTAATTGTCAAATCTGGACTTTTCAAGGTCCCTAAAACAACTTCAAAATAGATTTTCATTGCGTAAAGTAAAGTTTTCAACAACTCGTACAATTTTCGAAAAATTGAATTGGTTCTTCTTACAAAAATTAAAAATTACATGAACAGTTCTACTAAAAAGTTTTCAAAAAGTGTTTTTCTCCGACATATGTTGACAATGAGAAAAGATATTGACATCAAAAATATTTTTTTTTTAATACGATTGTTAATAATCGTCAATTTTGAAATATATCGAATTGTTCATATTTTTGAAAAAAAGTGTTATCAATAGTAAAATCAAAATCGAACCAAATAGGTCCACAGTTTTTTACGTAAAAAAACGAAAATTAAAAATATAACAGAAATTTTATAATGTAATTTATTTTATTTAATTAAGATTTAATACTTGATACTTTTTCTTGGATAAGTGTGTTTATTATTACACAAAACTTCAAAAAACGCCAAGTTTTCAAAGATAAAATAAGAAGATAAATGTATCGTGAGTTAGCATGGAATTAACTTGGTGTCAAAAACGTCATTTCACATAGCAAACAATTATTTCGAAGATTATATTTTTTAATTTAATTTTTCCTTACAATTTTTTTTTTAGTTTTTTAATTAAAAAAAAAAATAAAGGCATGTTGAACTTTTTCTAAATATATGTATAGATATCTATCTAGAAATGACGGATTTAGATTCTAGGAACCTTAAAATGTCCAGATTTGTCAAAAATTTGACTTACCATAGTTATGGTAAATAAAACAGTGAACTGAGAAAAAAGAAATATCTTTGAAGTTTCTTTTTATAGTTGGACACACAGCTTTGAACAGGCAAGCAAATATGCGAAATCAAAAACAGCTTTTTGTGCTTGACTATCAACCGACAAAGAGCTTTTCTATCAACCGACAAAAAGCTTTTGTCAAAGCAGTTGAAAAAATATGGGACATTTTTTTGTATGGTAATGAGACATCTGTATAGTTTCTTATCTGTGGTTCTAGTATACATATGTGATTGTGAATCATTAGGGTCTTTGTGACTTTCTCAACTGATATTTCCGTAAGCAGTGTTAGCTATCCCTAGGTATTTTACCTCCTTTCTTGTAACGATTATTTTACCAGCTAATATTACAGGTTTCATGTCAGGTAAAAATCTTCTGTTGGTAAATAATATTACTATCATTTTTGTTGTGTTGATAGTTGATCGAAAGTCCAACATTTAGAAACCATTAATTTTTCAAATATTAGACCCTTTTGTATTATGTCACAGATAATACCTTCCAACTTCCAACCTAGAGCCGTGATAACAATGTCATCAGCAAAACTGATGCATCTTATTGTCTGGGAATTCAATTTTTCTAGCAATTCATTCACTGCTAGACTCCATAACAAATGTGATATGACCCCTCCCTTTTGACAGCCTCTTGTTGTGATGATTTTTTGTTCCAGCTAGTGCATCAACCATTCTTGTACCTAAAATTTCGCTTATCCAACTCGTGGTTGGCACGTTCTTCCTAACAAGATCTTTGTTAACCGCGTCATGTAAAGTGTTATCGAATAAATACAAAAATGGCTACTTCTTTCGTATCTAAGGTCTTAGTGATTTAATTTAACCGTTTCTATAAATCTTCCTCTTCTGTAAGTTTTGTGTATATTAATGTAAATAGATGCTTTTTTAACATTTGTTTTTGTTATGATTTAATTTTCCTTAAAATACTTTTTGGAATAATCCAAAAATTTTTTCTTAGAAATTGCGACTAGTACTATGCTTAGAAGAGGACAAAACCTTACAAAAATTAATACATTAAAATTTGTTGAGTCTGCCAAATTAAGGCCATTATTCCATCATTTAATAACAATCAGAAGCATTTCATTCATGAAAAAAACCAACAATAGCTTGGAAAGATTTTGGATTACATTACTTGACTAACAGACAAATCTAAAATTTTGTCGCAAGGAAATTCTAGAAACTGTATGTATTTAGGTACAAGAATCTTGTATATTCATCTTACAAACCTTATCTTTGATTCATTATCAAAATGCTTCATAAAACTTTCGCTCGCTGTATGATGATCAACTATTGTGATGTTTTTGCTTTGAAATGAGTGAAGAACTGCGATGTTCACTTCAACCAACGCTTTATCTTTCCATAAAGACGAAGATGTTCGTGTGTCTAATTCCATTTTTACAGCGACTTTCTAAAAAAAGGTTAATGATTAAGGTACATATTTTAATGACTGCTTTAGACTTACCTCAAGCATATTACGTCGATTAACGTCACATAAGTTTCTACAACCTATTTCCGTAGACATGTACCAGCCGCTAAAAGCAGTTGCTGTAAACTGTACTCCACCGCAGTCAAAGAGCATACCGGACACAGCAGGAAGGGCATACCAACGTAGCTTTAAGTCAGCAAACCAATTAAAACTTGAAACAGAATAAAATTATTAAACTATATAAAATCTTTGAAAAAAAGTTAATAATACAGAGTTTAATAAGTGTTACAGAATCCATACTAATATTTTAAATGCGAAAGTGTGTGTCTTTGTTTGTCCGTCTTTTAGGGCAAAACGGAGGGACAAATTGATGTGATTTTTTTAGTGGAAATAATTGAATGGGTGGGGAGTGACATAGGATACTTTTTGTCTCTTTCCAACCCCCCACTTCCCTGAAATGGTGGGTGGTAGTTTGTATGGAGCATTCCGCAACATGAAATTTTATATTGTACTCTTCGCAGTTTTCAAGGTAAGAAGCTAAAAATCAGTACACAGACTCTTTGTTACCAACGAAAAATACTTGTGTTTACGCTGCAAGCTCACCCTTAAACCGGTTAACCGAATGCAACATGAGATAACTAGTTTATTTTGACTTTCTATTCTTTACTCTCTCTTGTTTTGAGAGTGGAGTTGACAGCTTAACTGTTCTTTATTATCATTAGCATATTTTTGACCTTTTTTCTCCTTAATAAAAATAAGCTAAATCGTATTTAAATCAGCCGTGTTCTGAGTTTTTATTTCTTGATTACAGTCCACAAATACGCCAACAAAAAGTTGGTCAATTCGAGACGGATGTATTGTTATATTCAAAAGCATATATGTAGTTTTTCTTTTTTTCATATATCTCGATTAATATCGCGAGTGAAATACGTACGGTGCGGTGCTCTATCTCCCGTGCTAAGATTAGCGGAGCACCTCTCGCATACGATACATTTTCGTGTTCACTGACTCGCTATTGCTGTTGGGGTTCGCAGTTGTTGTTTCGATTTGTTTTTTATATTATTCTTCGCTAAGAATAATTTTTTTAACATGGAAGACCTCAAACGTCAAAGGGCAGTGCTTAAAAGGCAAATAACGAGAGTAGCAACATACTGTGAATCATCTACCACTTCACTAGCTGAATCCATTTTCCGACAGGTTAAGTTGGAGCAATATATGCAATCGTTTGAGCAGATCCAAAACGAAATTGAATCTGTCGTCAAGGAGGAATATTTGGCGGATGAATCACATTATCGCGCAGAATTCGAAAATAAATTTTTCTCGGTACACACAAAATTAACAGAGTTGTTGCAGAATCAAAAATCGAGTGATACGCGGTGCGAAGACAAAAATGAGATCGGTAAGGCCTTCAAATCAGTAATTGAAAACCAGTGCTCGATTAATGATGTTGTGAAGTCGCTTTCCGAATCACTGCGTTCAGTTACGATAACAAAGCACGAAGCCATGGCAAGGCTTCCATATCTTAAAATGCCAGATTTCTATGGTAAGCTCGATGAATGGGTTCGGTTTCGCGATCTTTTTGAGGCATTGATTGTATTCAAAGAGACACTCACGGGAGTTGAAAAATTAGAATATCTCCACACATGTCTTAAGGGAAATGCATTATCGATTATTATAAAGCACCTTAGCCCAAGCAACGAGAATTTTAATAATGCATGGAATTTAGTGAAGGATTGTTTTAAAAAGCCGCAGTTTAACATGGTCGCACATTTGGATAATATTTTCGATCAACCGCCTCTTAAAAGCGGCTCACTCAGTGAAATTAAACGCTTATTTACTGTCACCAGCGAGAAAATTAATGCATTGCGAGGATTAAGCTTACCAGTTGACCAAAGGGATGTGTTAATGGTGTATTTTCTATCCAAGAAATTAGATTACGGGAATTGTATGCTGTTTTATTAAAAATAACTCAGATTCGGCATTGTTAGACTTTAATAGGTTTTTAGGCTAACGCATCAATGAATTAGAAAGCCTCGACTTATCGCATGTCGGTCACTCAAGTTCTTACAAATCGAGTTCAAAAGACACGGGAAAAAGAGTTATGAGCGCTTCTATTCGCTCCTGCCAAAGTGTAAACATAAGCAGTTCTTATATATGTGCCAAAAATTTCGTGATTTTGAAATCGTAAAATCTGATAACATCTGTCCAAACTGTAGTCGCGCAAAGCCCAACGTTAACGAGTGCAAGTTTTCGCAGTGCAAAACATGTGGCTTAAAGCATAATACGATGCTTCATTACGAACCCGACTCTAGTTCCAATATATTTCTCAAACCACCTCCAGTGGCATCTCTCGGTCCCAGCAAAAATCATTGGATTCCTCGAACGGTCTTGTGGTTAATACGATGCAACATTCTTATCGCGAGTGCTTTACGATGCTACCAACGGCAATGGTAATGGTCAGGGATGAGCGCAACGAGCTACAAATGTGTAAAGCTCTTCTTGACTCGGGCTCGTTCACGGTTCTTGAGGAAGAGTACAACTCGAAGTTTCATCCCATGTTAATGCGTTTAGCTTGTCGGTGCAAGCATTTGTTTTGTTGTCCCTTACAAACGATTTGCCAAGCGTAGAGATTCCACGTGTTAATCTATCATACTTTAATAACCTGACGCTATCAGATCCAACGATTTATTTTTTGACATTATCGCGGAGGGGAGAATTACGCATCCTTCAGGGTCACCGGTAGCTCAAAATACTAGTTTCAGTTGGGTGCTTGCTGGACGCGTTTCGTTGTCCCACGAACACGAACATTATTTAAGGGCGTTTCACTCCACAGTCGAAACCAATGCGATTCTACGAAAATTCTTCGAAAACGAAAATGTAGTTAATGATAATGATTTTTCCCAGAACGAGGTAAGTAATAGCATTGAAAATCAATTTGCATCCACCCATTTTATAAATGTGGATGGTAGATTTGTAGTTAGTTTGCCATTCTCAAAAACACCAATCGAATTTGAAAACTCTCGAGACGAGGCAATAAAACGAATGATGGCAATGGAAAAACGATTCTCCAAGGATTTAAATTTAAAACGCGAATATGCAGTATTTATGGAGGAGTATACGGAGCTAGACCATATGTCGGTTGTTCCCGGAGGTGAACGTCCATCCTTCTACCTGCCCCATCATGCGATATTGAAACCCGCTAGTACTATGAAAAAATTAAGGGTCGTTTTTGACGCGTCATGTAAATTCACGTATGGATTTTCCTTCAACTATTATTTGCTCGTCGGACCCACGATTCAAAACGATTTAATTATAAATCTCGAGAAATTTCGACAATGTAAAATTGCGGTCAATGCTGACATTGCAAAAATGTACCGCCAAATATGGATAAACCCAAACGAGGTACATTTTCAGCGCATAGTTTGGAGGAACAACGCAAATGAAGAACCTCGTGATTATCAACTCAAAACTGTTACATACGGAAGTGCTTCCGCCTCTTTTTTGGCACAAGGAATGCTCAGAGTTCAGATCGGATCTGGATTCCTTGCGCGTCATTCAAATTCCACGTTGGTTACATCCAAATGAGGAGAAGGTTATGGAATTGCACGGTTTGGCTGACGCCTCAGAGTCAGCATATTCTGCTGCAGTATATTCCAGAGTGTTGGTACCCGGTGGTATCCAAACTGCACTCATTTGCGCTAAAACGAGAATTGCGCCATCAAAACTGACAATACCGCGCCTTGAATTATGCGGGTCTTTATTGCTAACGAAGCTACTTAGCAAAGTGAGAGATGCCCTTTTGATTCAGGATACCGAGTGTTTTGCCTATACGGATTCAACCATCGTTCTTCATTGGATTCGCGGATACCCCCAACCGCGAAACGTCTTTATCGATAACCGAGTTTCTCAAATCGTCGGAAAATTCCCTGCGTCCATATGGCATCATGTACTAACGACAGAAAATCCCGCAGATTATGCTACCCACGGCATAATGCCGCATTGCTTGTCTAATTTAGGATTATGGTGGAAGGGGTCTCGGTTCTTACGTAATAGGGTGTGTTTTCCACTCTGCCAGAATACAATGAAAGTGCAAGCGAATGCAAACTTGTCTGTTTAGCTAAAACTACAAGCATTACAAACTCTGAAATATCTTCTCGTTTCTCGAATTTGAATCGGCTCTTACCTGTCGTTACGCGGTGCATTTTATTATTTCGACGGCGGCGGCTGCACAGACAAAATCCATCGCGAATTTACTTTTTGTCACCTCAAGATTTACGTTTGGCTTAAATCGCTCTCGATCGGATTTCGCAGAATCGGGATTTTATTGAAAAGATAAACAGTTTAAAGAAATTGTGATGTGGTTTCAAACAAGAGTGAATATTGCTTTATGGATCCTTTTATCGACGAATTTGGAGTACTCCGCGTAGGAAGGCGACTTGAAAACGATTTCAATACCGTTCGATCAAAGGCATCTCATCATTCTCCACTAAGATGATCATTTTAAAGCTTATTGTCAGCGACTGTCTTATAAGCAATATGCATGCTGGAATACGGCAGATGACGTATCTTCTTCATCTTAATTATTTCGTTCTCGGTGTTTATCATTTAATAAAACAATCTATAAGTGCCCGACCTGCGTAAGACAACGAGGAATACCAAGTTAACACATGGCGACCACATGGGTCAACAAGTGCATATGATGATACATGACACCAACCTCGAAAGAAGATCGGGATCGTCATAAACTCCTTGATTTACGACCCAAGCCAACAAATAAAGATAAGACCCAAAAATAGATAATTTACCACCGACGCCGCTGGCAATCACCGTCGTCCGAAGCTCCGAAGAGAACGAGATGATCAACAAGACGGCAGTTCGATTCCTACCGCACTTGTTACTTTGTTAGTCTTAAGAATATATATTTTTTAATAAAGTAATTTTTTTATATAATGGTGTGTAAAAGTTTTAATTGGCGCCCGAAAAGGGACCCGTTTAGTTAAATTAATTTTTCGATTAAAAGTATAAAGTGATTCAGTGGGTGAAAAACCAACCAGTCGACAAAGAACATTTAACGAAGGCATCCAAGAAGGAGAAAAGAAACAAGTACCCTTCAGCCACGGAATCAGACTTAAAATCTGAACAACGGGGGAACGACTCCAAGACTTAAGTCGTAAAGCACCCTAAGCAAACCCGGGATATCGATTCCCATAGATCGGAAAAGTAAGCTCTGACGCTGAAAATACTTTGTTAGTCTTAAGAATATATATTTTTTAATAAAGTAATTTTTTTATATAATCCTGTGTAAAAGTTTTAATTTACCATATCAACAGTAGTTGCCCTCGGCACTACTGGAGCCAGGCGTTACTCTCGGTAACACTGGCGTCGATTACACCGCTCTGTCCATTTACCGTCAGGTCATGGAAAGGACGTGGGGCCAAACAATATAAAGCGTACGTTGCCTTATTTATATGCATGACAACGAAAACCATGCATTTGGAGTTAGTAACCGAGCTTTCATCAGCAACATTTATAGCTGCATTACGAAGATTTGTTGCCTGGCTGGGTAAGTGTCATACCATTTTTAGTGACAACGGGTGAATCTTCTCAATTCGAACAGCTCTTAATCTAATGTTACAGGGGAACTTACAACCAATGGATTTAATTGGATTTACTCACCACCTCATGGCCCACATTTCGGTGGGCTTTGGAGACCGGGATGAAAACCTTAAAATTTCAATTACGAAGGGTGATGACGAATACATCAGTGACCGGCGAAGAATTTTCAACAATATTGTGCCAAATCGAGGCATGTTCGAATTCAAGGCCGTTGTGTGCTCATTTTAAAGGTGATACTGATCCTTTGACGCCACCACACTTTTTGATTTCGAGGCCTTTAATGACGGTACCTGATCTGACTGATCTTAATCGCAAAATGTCGCTATCGAACCTGTGCGTGGCAGTACCTGCAATCACTTGTTCAGGACTTTTGGCGAAAATGGTCTCAAGATTACATCGATCAATTACGGAAGCGGCCTAAATGGCTATAGAAATCTAAAAATATTAAAATAGATAATCTAGTCCTCATAAAGGATGAAAATCAACCACCCTGCCGATGCGATGGCTTGTCGGAAGAATTGTCAAAACTTATCCAGGACAAGATGGACTTGTACGAGTTGCGTCCGTAACTACAACAAAGGGCGAATTTAAACTTCCAATTTGCAAACTTTGTCCTCTATTACTTGGTTGAAGGTGTCCTTCAACGGCGGGAGGATGTTTACGCTGCAAGCTCACCCTTAAACCGGTAAACCGAATGCAACATGAGATAACTAGTTTACTTTGACTTTCTATTCTTATTTTTTTACTCTCTCTTGTTTTGAGAGTGGAGTTGACAGCTTAACTGTTCTTTATTATCATTAGCATATTTTTGATCTTTTTTTCTCCTTAAAAAAAATTAAATCGTATTTAAATCAGCCGTGTTCTGAGTTTTTATTTCTTGATTATAGTCCACAAATACGCGAACAAGAACAACCTGCCTTATTTTTTTGGAAATCTTTTTCCAGCCCCTAAAAATCAACATTTTAAATATAAATAAATGTTACTTATCGATTCCGACAGATGGCGCTGTTTTGTTTTTGAAACTCGCTAACGTTGTGTGCTGTCTATCTGTACTTATTGCGGGCATCTACCCGCTCTTCACACCACAGTGCATACTGTACTTATACTCTGTTATTTGACTATTGATTCACATTGATTTAACTGCTTTCTATTTTTGGTTTAGGTATTTAGCTTTGCGATTTGGTATTGTTTTCTTGGTTTGGTTTTCCGAAAACAAACTCGGTTTCGGACTGGGTTTTACCGTTTTTGTTTGGATTGGATTACATTGTTAAGTTTAGATTTAAAATATTCCTGGACTTTTAAGGAATAAGACAATCGCTTTGGTTTTGGATTTAGTTTTGCTACGTTAATTTGTTGTTTTTGGTTTAAAGTAAATATATATGTATAAAAAACTAAGCGTCCCAGTTATTCTTATGCGAAATTTGAATGCTACGAGATTATGTAATGGGACGAGACTTCGTGTCACAGACCTTGGCCGTGATATTATTCGTACCACTATATTAACCGGCGCGGCGAAACACAGTGGGGCGACTTGTATGGGAGAGCGGAAAAAACACCATAAAATCTAAATCATTTAACCGATTTTGTTGAAATTTTCAGGAATGATACTCAGCTTCAAGAGAAATTTTCGCTATTACTGACACGCCTACTTATTGCACGTTTTAATAAAAACTAAATCTTTAAACCGATTTTAATGAAATTTTGAGGGCTGATAGTCAATGAAAACAAAATTGCATTCATTTCCGCCCACTGCCACGCCCAGTTCGTTCTCTTGTTAATATAAACCTTTTTATAGACGTGGTCTTAAGGACTACACATGAGAGCGACCAACGAAAAAAAAAAATAGGATTTAAAACATACATATATAAGCCTTAATTCTTCACAAAAACTTAACAAAAAGGTAGAAATGTAGTTTATTTAATGTTAATATATTAAAATTTGGGTTTTAATTGCTGAAATAAGAGAAATTTGGGAGAATGGACGAATGTTCGTCCATTCATAGTTCGTTGGTCGTTCTCATATGAATATGCTTTTAGTTCGATAAAATTAGAACTTTTAACAATTTTTATAAAGTTTTCAACTAGTGAACATTTTACAATCTACTTATAAAAACCGTTTATCCAATCAAAGTTACTTCTTTTCAAAATATAAATGGGGGAAAAACCTGCACAAAAATGGAACAACTCGTTTTCATTTTATTTTTACAATTATTGCCTGCATAATGTTATTAATTTATTCTATAATCTATACTAATATATAAAGCTGAAGAGTTTGTTTGTTTGAACGCGCTAATCTTAGGCACTACTGGTTCGAATTTAAAAACTTGTCGAGGAAGGCTATAGGCTATTAAAAATCACTTTGCGACCAATATTAGCGAAGAACCAGTGGAAAATGTTGCAAAAACGGGGGAAATTATTCATCGCGCTGATTTCAAAAACTACGTGATCGAATTGAAAAATTGTTTTTGCGTTGGGTAGTCTATTTGTAGAGAAAGGTTTTAAGCTATATAAAATTATGCTCCAATTAATATTAGCGAAGAACCAGTGGAAAATGTTGCAAAAACGGGGGAAATTATTCATCTTTGAGCGCTTTCGTCCCGTTGTCAAGATCGGGTTGCAGAGAAAATCAGTTTGTTCTTTTGCCACATGAAAATAAAACTTAAATATTCTTTACGTAGATGTAGGTACTATAAAATATGTTATTTTTGAAACTTAATCTTATAAATTGCTATAGTAATAAATTGAGGTGGACGAAGTCGCGGGGGAACTGCTAGTATTATATACAATTTAAGTACATGCATATTAATAAATTCTATAAAATTAAGTTTTAATTTACTTTTAAATTAATTTAGGTCAATTTAAATTAATTGGAATTCAATTTAATTAAATGGTTATTTCACACATGAAAAAATAAATTCATAAATTGGAAACAATTTTTTTTATCATGACAAGGAAAAAAATAGTAAACTAACTTCAATTACCTTAATTGCGCATAAGAATGTGTAGAGCAAACTTCATACTTAGTTGAAAAAAGGTAAAAATGATTTTATAGCCTTTTGAAAAGTCGCTCTAAAACTCTTATTTTTATGACTTTGTTCGGCGGCGGTTGTCTACAGTTGTCAATGAAATTTATACGAATGTTAGACAATAGTATAAGCTTTCAGAAAATGATAATTTTAGACCAGGAGCTCAGCGGAGCTTTTTTTGTAGGTTTAGCTAAAGTTTGCATTATCTTGTTACTTTTCTCTACTCACTTTATAATTTTTTTCAATGTCATATTTTTAAAAATGTGTCTATTTTATATTTTTTTATTTTTCTTTGTTATTTGAACTACAAATCTGTAAGGTTTCATAATTGTATATTTAAAAATAAAGCCACAGCAAGCCAAAATGTGCATAAGTAAAAATAGACTATTTTTTGGTAATATAAAATTGTCGAACTTTCAAGGTCGCTCAGAGCCACAAACAAATATGAAATGAACTTGACTTTTTATTAAAACAATAGCATATCAAAAACCGCAAAAACCGAATAAAAAAAAATTGTAATTTTTTCCCTGTTTGCACCACTGTGTGGCGGCGCGCGTAAGGTGAAAATGTAAAGATTCCACGAATCCCAATAATTCCCACAGATATAGCGTTCCAGTTTAAAAGGCTACAATTTCCTCTTAAGCTTAGTTTCGCTATGACTATATTAGCAAAGCGCTATGACCCAGTCACCTTTAATGTTTATCCTATTAAAGGTGACTGGGTCGAACTTAGAAATGAACAATTTTTGGTATGTAGAATGTTCGCGAGTGCCCAATGCCCAGAATCTTTACATTCTATTAAAAAAATGGATAGACATTAGCGTTTAGCGTATAAAAATAATATTCTGTTCCGTTCCGAGTTCTCTTCCTTGTTCTAAATTAGGAAAGGGGAAATGTGTTACCACGAATTTAAAGCGAGCGAAGCCGCAGGAAAAAGCTAGTACTATTATAAATTAAAACTTCGAGAGCTTTTTTTAACATTTTAAATTTATCAATTTGTTCGTTACAGTTCAATGTGAACTTAAAATATGTAGCTATGTAGTTCATTTTAATCAATCAAAATATGTAAGTATGTTTAGTTCTTAGACGCACAAATCTTTAAATCTGATCTTTTTAATAGTACCCTATCATTATTTTAAAAGATTTCTTATTTTCATAATTTAAATGATTTTTAGACTAATGTAAAAATTGTAATTGTAAGATAAAAGACATACGTTGGATGCTCTATTGGAACTTGTAATATAAGCTCTGGTGGATAATCAAAGTAATCTGGATCAAGGCCGTTTGCTGATACCACGAGTGGTAATATATCCCATTCCGTTTGTTTTCCTTTCCATCCAAGTTTTAAACAAATCTGAAAAGAACAAAAGAACATAATGTCCACAAATTAATCGTTCACAACTGAAAATAAACTATTGATAAGATTCCTTACTACTTAAGTAGATAACACAACACACTTTTTGTTTTTGGGTTCTTGATATGATTTTCTTGTTCATCCTACATTATCTACTTATTAAATATAAGAAACTTGTACCTGAAAAAATTTGTTTTTGTGGCTACAAGTTTGTTATTATAGATTTAAAAGGAGTAATTTGTATACTACGTACTACTACTACAGGTTAAAATTTTTAAGAAATCGATTTTTTTTGCATTTTTTACTTCCTTAGACCTTTTAAAATTACCTCCTACAATATTTTAAAGAAATTTGATTTGCGTGCGCTCATACATACATATATATAAGTACATAGTACAATAAAAACTTTAAACCCGTTTTTGACCAAATATGTTATGTATTTTTCAATATAAAGATTGAGAAAATCGCCATTTGAACACAAAAATAAAAAAAAATATTTTTTGTTGATCTGTGTAATCTTTTTGATTTAGAATGCCATTTTTTCATTTATACCATTAATAAAATTTTCAAACAGTGGTTCATCAAACATGACTTAAACTTGAACACTTAATATTGTTCACTTATATTTATTCCATCTTTATGTATTAGCTATTTAATTACTTTTATAATTATGGGATTGTGAGCTAGGCTCTGCAGCGGAAATCGGAAAGTTAAAATAAAATTAGGGAATTGATATTATGGTATTTTATTGATAGCAAGTATTAATCACGTTTGCCAACTGCTTAAAAAGTGCATGGAATATTATTGAAATTTTGTTATATCATCTTGTGTACATTATGTATGTACATAAATACCATATTCCACTTGACATAATATGTACCTTTATTATGGTTGAACGGCCATACATACATAACTATGTACATATGTATATTTAATTATAGTAATTGGCATGACTTTTCATATTGCTATCATTTTTTGAAAGCTAATTTTCAGCAGATTTCTGAGATTTCAGCATGTGATATTTATTGTACGAATTGGTGAAGAAACAGAAAAAAAAAAAACGTTTTCGACAGTGCAATAAAATCTCCAAATTTAAACGGTATCAGAAGGTGAAGTTACAGCTTGTTCCTCAAACTGTCTGACCGACCATGACCCATTTTGGATGATGTATCGATGAACTTGAGTTTTATTTGTTCCAAAGCTTTTCGGCTGGCTGGTGCGGACCAAAAATGATTCAAGCAGATTGATAACGCGTTTCACATTGAATCTTAGAACTATCCGTAATTTTTCACACAAACTTAATAAACACTCTTTTACGTACGTATTGTATATATTAGCGTGTCCAATTATTTCCAAAGTCATGTATTTGCAACGTGTATACCGGAAATTAAAAGTTCATGTCCTAACAAAAAATATTGTCCAAAATTGATTCGGGTCATTAAACCGTGCCATTAAAGCAATATTTTCCCTATATAAATTATATTCATTCATTCATATATTTATTCGCATAGATTTATACAATAAGATATGTATAATATCTTCTTAGGCAGTATAAACTTAATTATTTAATTTACATGATGTGTACTAAGTTACAACAATGAAAAAAAAAAAAATAACAATATAACTAATAAGTGGATTTTAATTAAATAAATAAAAATAATTTAAGAGGAATTAATACTTCATTTTTAATTTTTAAATGAGATTAATTAAAGAAAATTGAATATTCAAATAATATAAAATTGGATAGGTAATAAGAGAAAGAAAGAAAGAAAAAAGAAGAAAGAAAGAGAAGATAAATAAAAAAGGAAAGAAAATCACGTTCATCACTATATTAATGTCGCCAAATACTCCTTGAGTTTAATTCCGAATAGCCTAGTACAGCATATCCGAATATTCAAAGTTCTAAGAGACCGCGAATGACATATCTTATTATAAAGGTAACTTGTGTGGTAACTTGGGAAATTCACTTTTTATACGTTTTATTTTTAAGATATATTAGTTATTACAAATATTTTTGTGTATTCTAATAAAATAAACATTAAAAAAAAAAACTGCCTTTACAAATTCCTTTTTAAAAATAAAAAATAATTTTAATCGATTTTAAAGTTTATTAAATATTCATTTTAATACTTTGCTTACTTCTCCAGCTGCACAATCTTTTATTATTTTTTTATATATTCTTATTAATTTTTAGTTAATTTAAAAAAAAAAACACACAACAAAGTTTTCATCAAAACAAGGTTATAAATATTTTATTTCCATTATCAAATAAAATTTATACATACATTAAAATTGCTAATACCTTTTTATTTTGTATGTTTTTTAGATCTGAAAAACTTTACTTTTTAATTTTTTTTTGAAATAATTTTTGTGAAAACAATTCTTTGAAATGTTAATAAATTGAAAAAGAATTAATTTGTTTGAATTTTTCTATACAGGGGATTTACATAAGATGCATCAAATAAGCTGCATAAAGTAGATTAGGTTAAGACAAGAGTATATCTCCCTTCGTTTATATGGGAGAGAAAATAAAAATAAGACCTACACTACAATGCCATGTTATACCTTTCTGGATTTATTTCTTGTCTTTACCTAATCAATCTTTGTAGCTTCCTTGTTGCATCGACTGTGACATCCTGCAGAGAAACTTTTGCGTGTCCCACCATTTGGTCAGATAGCAATGAAAGTGTAAATTATAATTGTTATTATTATTACTTTCAATAAATAAACTCACCTCTGTAATTTCCACATTGATTGGATCTCCTATAATATTTCCATCATTTTGTTTGTAACCAGCGTATGATATGAGTTGATTATTCCAAATCCGGAAATCATGGCTTTCGTCTGTTCTCTGAGGAAATATTGTAATAGCAGACCTGTTTAAATGAAATAATTTAAAGTTAAGCGTTAACAATAAAAAATAATGGTAATGATAAAATAGAAGCAATAAAAGTAGTGGTGGGCAGTCAATTTTGAAAATGTGAGGATTTGATCTTTGATATCACTTCTGTAACACCGTATTTCATTCTACTGTTTAATATTAAGAACGAATTTAAAAACACATCAGCAGTTGTGAAAGCACATAATTATGTATAGCATTAGCGACATATTTCGTCAAATATTTTGTAGTGAAACCCAAATGTTTTTTTTTTAATCTTAAACAAAATATCTTTCTGGACTCACCTTATATTTCCTTTATTTGTGGCATACTTTATATGATTGCATATAGCTTCAAACATTCCACTTGTAGTTGTAACATATCTGCAGTCAAATACCTGTCGAAATATTAGTAAATAATTTTATTCATTGTTTAATTATCCGATTGTTTTGTTCAATAAACATGTTGTTCTTTTAAAAACATATCTGAATCATGGTATGTACACGATTTAAAATAAACTAGGGGTCGCCCAGTGGTCGAAATGCGACCACATCTAGATTTTTCATTTTGTTTTTAAGAACGTCAAGCATTTTAGAACATTCGACTGAAAAATATTTTAAAATCACATGGCAAACGCGTGGTCGAATATTCCAGAACAGCAGACAGGCAACAACGCACAGTGGCGCCCTTTGTATGGAGAAGTGGAAATAATTCAATAATTCCTGAACCATTCAACCGATTTCAATGAAATTTTCAAGTAAGACAAAGAATGACGTTAGTAATCGACTTCAGTAATTTCTACCCACCGTTACGATCTACAGTGGACAAAAATTGCTTTTTTTTGGAAAAAAAAAAATTTTTTTAAATTGTTTTATGAGGAAATTAATTGAATTCAACACAAAATAGCGTAAATTACTTTTTGCAATTTTAGCAAAAATTGAAATGATTTAAGAAAATACGATTATTGATAAGAATTGATTCTTAAACTACCTTTACATTGTACATATTATATACATATACATATGTATATATATATGTACATACATACATGGATGTGTGGATATATTATTTTGAAAAAAATTATTTATTCGCATTATCAGACACCAATGGCCATTTTTGAGGTTAAAGAGAATTATAGTCAAATTTGCCGAGTATAGAAATTAAATAATCGGGCAAGAGTACGGCATTTTTCACTTTTCGGAAAAACTATAACACATAAATTGATAAAGTTTTCAGTGTTTAATTAAGAATTATTAAGAGCAACAAATTCTTAATCCAAAAATTTTTGCATTTCATTAAAATTTTGAAAAATCACACTTCGAACTACATATTTTTTAAACTTTGTTTTATTTATTTATTTAATTTAGTTACCTACTCAATTTTAAAATTAATTAAATTTTTTTTAATAACCGAGCATTACAATAATCGATAAACCAATTTAAAATAAAAAATTATAATTATACAATATTTGGAAAAGGATAAAAAAATATAAGAAATTACCAAATTTTAATTACAACAATTAGTAAAATTTTAACTTTATATTTATTTTTTTCGAAAACTATGACTTTATTTGACTTAATTTAAAAACAGGCTGATAGAACAGACTGTTAGCTTTAAAAAAAAAATACAATTCTTAATTTTAAATGTTACCGTTATTTAAAACAAAAATCTTTTTAAATTAAAGTATTTTAAATTTAAACTGCCCTCCCGTCTAAACGGGGGGAGATAGAGCCCCTTCTATAGTGCAAAATGCTTCTTAAGAACTGTTTTATAGAAACCCGTTATAAAATCTTATAGGCTTATTTATCGTACTCTGCTCAAATACAGTAACAGTATTTTTGTTTTGTTTTAAACGTACCACTTTTTTACTTAAAATTGGTCTGGAAGGCGCATCCGGATGGTTCCGGATACGATTTTTGCTGCAAATTGTAGCTAAGAGTCTACACTATTTGTCTATATAAAAAAGACAACAGCGGCAAATGGCGATAAAACTCAAAACATTATGAGAAGAAAAATATAACACAAAAATTGATTTTTTTTTGTTCATACCAAGTACTGTTATCACCGACCAATTTTTTTTTTTTTTTTAATTTTTTCTACAGATTTATTGAATCATTAAAAAAAAATTATTTCAATTGGATCTGATTTGAGCTATTGCGGATCGTTTAAAAATGAACCAATTTTCATACATATTTATGAATTTTTGACTTTAAGCTTAAAATTCTCAGGTAAACTAGTACTTATTTCAAAAAAAGTGATAAAATATCATTCTTACAACTAATTAACTATAAGAATCCATTATCTTAAAAAACACCACTTTCAAAAAATGACTTATTTCCATGTTTGCCCCACTGTGCAACGTTCGTACGTTCGTATGTTCGTACGTTCGAGATACCCTTTTTCGTCCACGGTATCTCAAGAACGATTAGAGATATCGACTCCAATTAAATCTTGTTCGACAGGTTATAACTTCGAAAGATGCAGAAAAGGCTTTCATAAAAATTGGTCAATTGGTTTTTTCACTATATCAGTTTTTAAAAAAAGTTAAAATTTTGGTTGGTAGCAAATATCTCAGGAATAGATACTGCCATTGACTTCAAATAAATTTTATTGTAAACATTGAAATGTGATACCGATTTGATATAAATTTTGAAAATTTTTTCTTATTTTTTTTAAATTGAAAAACTAAAAAAAAAATGTTTGGCGCGAAAATATACAATGAAGGAAAAATGATATTATCTTCAAAACTGTTTTCTATTATGTGAAACAATGTTTTTAACATTTGGTAAAAGTTTAAAAAAAATTCAATTGTCAGTTTTCTTACAAAAAATAAAAAAGTACAAAAAATTCTACCTAAAGTTGGTAAAAAGTGTTTTTTGACTTGAATATCTCGAGAATGAGCACCGATATTGACTTCAAACTTATTTATGTTTATATAAAATATAATTATTAATATATGCTACAATTTTGACAAATATCGAATTGACAGTATTTTTTATAAAAAATAAACAACTTAATCAAAAATTTACCAAAAAATGTCAAAAGTAGTTTCTTCACTTGAATATGTTCAGAGTGGTCAATCATTTTAACTTCGAATCTATTTTATTTTTGCATAATAGAATTTTGAACATATGGTACTTTTTTGACAAATATCGAATTGGCAGTTTTTTTACGAAAAATAAAAAAAACAAAACTGAAATTTACCGAAAAGTGTCAACAATTGTTTTTCGACTTAAATATCATCACAACAAGCAATGCTATTGACTTCAAATGTATTTTATTTTTAAAATAATGCATTTGTCAATACCTAAGAAATGATTCAATATTGACGAATATCAAATTGACATTTTTTACAACAAATACAAAACTATACAAAAAGTTAAGACAAATTTGTAAATATTGCTTTTCGGCTTTAAAATCTCTGACAATTTTTTTGTTAGTAAAATTGTTAACGATCAGCATCAAAAGTAAATCGATAAATATCAGCAACGCCAAGTTTTCAAATTATGCATAATGGGAAGTTATCAGTGTGGGTCGCACCCAGCCTCTTTTTTCTTTCTTCGTTTTGTGCGTACATTCGTTTGCCGTGCATAAGCATAGACAGCAGCTCTGTGTAGTGTACATGGAGTGTGTGTGTGCCAATTCGTTTTTCTTGATTTTACCTGCCTTAATGTTCTAATACCTGCTTCAAAATTATATTGTACACTGCGTATTAACAATAACAATACGCACACATTGGTATAATTTTAAAGCAGATATTCGAATGTTAAAGCAATTAAAATGGTACCGCAAAATTCATGCTTGCAAAATTATAATATAGATATGTAATTATTGTTCATTGTATTTATTTATTTATTTAGTTCGTTAAAATCTAACGTTAACAATGTTAAAAATAGTTCTTATAATCTAATATAATCTAAAATCTTAATTTACATTTATGATTAAACATTGTTGAAAAACATAAGTTTAAAATTTTTACATTTTATATTATCATTTACAGAATCAAAACAAAAATGAAATTCGTTATAAATTGTAATTAATTGATTGAATGGGCTACATACACCATAGTTTGATCTGCTAAATATTTGAGTAATAGGTCGTGTCGCCTTAAACTTGAACGACTAAAACTGAAATTTAATTTACTTAGAACTGATGGTAATGATATTAATAATTCCAACAATAAAACAAAATTGTATATATTTCCTGTGGTTAGTCAAAGAAGGGAGGCTGATCAAAGCTAGTCTTTGAGAATAAGGCGGAAGTAGATTTTCCCATGTCCATGGAAGAGACCGAAGACAGAAACGCAGAAACCTTTTTTGGATCGCTTCAATTCTTGTAACATGTGTTGAGTAATAAGGTGACCATACCACACAGCCGTATTCTAGAATTGGTCTCACAAATGAAATAAATAGAAGTTTAAGAACATAAGGGTCCCGAAAATCACGACCGAATCTTTTAATGAATCCAAGAACCCTATTGGCTTTTTTAATTATGTAACTTAAATGATCATTAAATGATAATTTGGGATCTAGAATAATACCTAAGTCAGAAAACATAGAAACCTTACATAACGGACAAGAATCAAACGTATAGTTGTACAAAAACGGACATTTTTTACGGGTAAAACTCATAGTTTTACATTTGTCAACATTTAAAACAAGTCGGTTTTTATTGCACCATTCCCTAAATATTGTTAAGTCTTCTTGTAATAATAAACAGTCAGAGGAGGATTTTATACTTTTGAAAAGCTTAATGTCATCAGCATACACAAGGACGAGTTTTTTAAGTTTGAGACCAAGTCGTTAATAAATAAAACAAATAAAATAGGACCTAAGTGGCTGCCCTGAGGAACGCCAGAATTGACAACAAATTGAATTGAACTTTCAGTACGAAACAAGACAAAATAACGAAGATTTTTGTTCTCGTTATTTAGAAAAAATTGGAGATGATTAAATTACAGAGATAAATAAATATGTAAATATTAAAAAATGCATTTTTGCTTTACTACAACTACATAGCCCAACAAACTTTCCAGGTGAGCAAATTTTTTGTTTAATATCGTTTTCACAATAATTTAATAGAACAAAATGGGGAACAAATTGTTAGAAACAGTGGATTTGTGAAAAATTTAAAAAATATTTTACAAAAGTTCTTTCTTAAAAGGAACCTCTTATACACACAAATCAAATGAACTTATGTACATATATTTCAGATCGAATTCATTCTGATATTTAGTATTTACCTGTAACTTAGACCATTGTATGCGTCCAATACATCGTGATGAATTGCGCCATGCTAACTTTGCTCCATATATTAATTCAGTTTCAGTCAAATGATAATGCCCATGATTTCTCACCATTTTCTGCACTTGTTCCCATCGTGATGTGTGAGCATTGGTCATGTATCTGCAAAAATAAAATTATTGTTTTCAAAATATGACAGTTGACGATGACAGTTTTATTCAATGCTCTATATGTAGATCAAATTTACTTTACATATATCGCCAGCTGCATTTTTTGTACTGGCTTCTTTTTCGACAGAAATCAAATTGTTGCTGTTTACTGGGAAAAATTTGGCTGCGCTAGCTACCCAGCAGTGAATAAAACACAGCTATTATTATTGAAGTTACTGTGTTGTTAAGTAGTTAGAATATCGGACTTGAGTCATAAATTGCTCCTCCTCCATACAAAAATGTTGCTTGAGGAGCAAAAAAAAAAACAAAAAGTGTATGAAGTGTATATGGGGAATGTGTGTGCATACAAAAAAAAAGGTCTACGTATAATGCATCGGAATTGAATGTTGTGTGTGGAAAAAAAGGGTCTAGGTAGAATGGAAAATGATTGTCGTGTGCATAGAAAACAGGTAGGTATATGGGATCTATTGGATGATTTGCGGAAAATTGATCGAAAACAATTCATCGAATTACAATTCTTTGAACACAATTCATCGAAAAAACAATTCGTCGAAAAACAATTCTTCGAACGGTAATTCTTCGAAAACAATTCGTTGAAAACAGTTAATCGCAGAATAATTCGTCAAGTGCTCGGAAAAAATTCGCTCCCAAGTGGGAAAATATTGAACAATTGCAGTTTAGTAATAAATGAGAAATAAATATTAAAATTAAAGAAACTTGACTCGTGTAAATGTTCTTATTATTGCAATAACTTTCAAAAACTCTTGTCGCTTTCATCAAACGATCTTTGCATTTGTGGTTCGCTATCTTGGAGTTAGAAATTTAGTTTGCTCTATTCATCATAGATAAGATATACGTGTGAGTCTCGGGCCAGCAGACGACAGAGCCGTCAAATGCACTTGTCTCTTGATAAGATGTAAAACAGATGTAGAGGTGCAACCAGACTTCTTACTTGTCATTCTACAATACCACCCATTCTGTCCACTGAAAGAACATTGAAAGAACGTGCTATGACCAACAACGATAGTCCTCATGTTCTGATCGCAACTGCATCCGCCGGTATCCATGATAGCGTAGCTGCTTATCTACCATCGACTAGTTCTTTGAAAAGGACCATTGTAACATTCGAAGCGCAGCAGCCCCGTAGAAGCTCGAAACCTTATTTTTGGTACGGCAGAAAATCTAAGATTATTGGCACAAGCTAAACACTGGCTTGTCGATGGAACTATTGGTGCTTGCGCTTCACTTTTCTCGCAGCTCTATTCAATCCACGCTATCGTGGATACAGCAATCATCCCGCTTGTTTTCGCTTTATTACCTGGGAAAAGCGCAGCCATTTACGAAGAGAGTTTAAGAGTTTAAGAAATTGGCCGAGATTAATCCAGAATTGAATCCAGAGTCCGTCATGCTTGATCTCGAACAAGCAGCTGTAAAGGCTATAAATAATGTATTCCCAAATGTCCGTATCCATTTCTGCAATTTCCATTTCAATCCGGCGCTTTATCGGAAGGTTGTTGCTTACCACTTGAAAACTGAGTACGACACCCAAATAGAATTTTCGCAGAAAGTAAAATTGTTAGGTTCTCTCGCTTATCTCAAGCCCGATGATGTAGAACGTGCATTCGTGCGGATCACTGAAGAGGTTTTTGCCACGGAGGATGCAAACATCGACGATTTTCTTTTATCGTTTGAAACCGAATTCATCGCCAGATACGATCGAAAGAGAAATCGCAAAGAGGGACAATTTCCCATCAACTTTTGGAATCATTATGATGCCTGCCGATGCGATCTTCCCCGTACGAATAATAATGTCGAAGGGTGGCATCGTGCCTTCAATGAAATTGTGCGGCAGAAACATCCAACTTTGTGAAATTTAATAAGGAGTCTCAAAATTGAGCAATCGAAAAACGAGCTCAAAATTTCCGAACTTCGTAATGCCGTTCCTCAACCACCAAAGTCAAAAAAATATCGAGACTTAAACCAAAGGCTTCGAAGTATTGTCCTCAAATACGACGATGCACTGTACTCTGATAAACTGCAGTATTTAAAAACGATCGCCAATAACCTTACTTTGTAAGCTAAAACGGTTCAATCACAATGAAGAGCTCAGAAGGGGAATTTTATTGTCTTGGTCCTGTCCTAAGTTTGGTGTTACGTTCGATCTTTTGCTTCTTTTCTCAATCATAAAATGTTTATGACGAGGAATGTATAATATATATATTGTAACGGTAAGGTTACAATATCCATATAAATAAGAGAAAAATAAAAAAGAGATAAAACAAAAAGATAAAACAAAGAGAAAGAACAAAGAGATAGAAAGAGATACAACAAAAAGATAAAAAAGTATATATACTTATGTGTATACAAACACGAAAAAACAAGAAAAATGTATACATATGTAATCAAAAAAAAACGATAATGCAAGTATGTATACAAAAAAATACAAAAAAACATATAACGAAAATACAAAAAAAAACGAATACATAAAAACACAAAAAAACTTGTATATGAAAACACAAAAAAATGCATTAAAAAAAAATAAAAAAAAAGAAACAAAAAAAAAATTAAAAAACAAAAAAAATACAAAAAATAAAAAACAATGGAACTAAATTCCTGCCACGTCCTCACCGTTAGTTCCGGGTAATACTGAGTGCAGGAAAACAATGCGAAACAATACAGCCGACGAAAAAATGATTTCACATTTAGTTTATCTGGCGATCGATTTGGCAAACTATTTATTTGTTCACTGAAAACAATTCGAGTGTAAAGAAATCATTCGGAAAATTTTAATTCGACGAATTGTCATTCGACGAATCGTTTTCGAAGAATTACCGTTCGAAGAATTCTTTTTTCGTCTTTTCGATGAATTGTGTTCGAAGAATTGTAATTCGATCAATTTTCCGGCGACCTTAAAGTAATTGTCCTTCAAGTTTTTAAGTACCACTTTAATATATTTATCGGTTTTTATTTATCTTTTAAAAAACATAAAACTAAAAGAAATTAAAAAAATACAGATAAAGTAAAACTAGAATAATACTAAGTAAAACTAACTTAAAACTAATTAAAACTAAATTAAAACTAATTAAAACTAGTTAAGACTACTTATAACTACTTATTTATTTACAACTACTTAAGACTACTTAAGAACTACTTACAAACTAGAACAGCCGCAGTAAGCTTTTTTTTTATATATATATTTTTTATTTTTATTTATTTTCTTTTTTATTAATTTTTTTTTTTTTATTTTAATTTTTTTTTTTGGTGCCACCACTGTCCCTACTTAACTAAAAAATACCTAAACCTATGTAAGCCGGCCAAGGTCAAGAGAATCGGTCAACTTTTTAAATATCAATTTGAATTTGCAAAAACCAATATTGGTTCTCCTGCTTTACCCTATCTCTCCGGTCCCGATCGGACACAGTCCTACTGAACCGAGGGCGCTCAGCTCCGTCCTGTGCGAGGACGTCTCGATCATAAAGGAGCCGCCTATCTACGGTTCTGCGGCTGAAGTGGTAGATTAGCGGTACTGAGTCTCTATAATGAATCAGCCATCGACTATCTAAATAGAGGAAAGCATCGGGCGGAATAAATCCACTTAAACGCACATTTTCGTAGTACTGATTTTTTGGGTAAAAAATTAAACTGTTACTCGAGGACATCGCTCTAGCAATGTGACCCCGAATCAGCTTTATGAGGAAGTGTGTATAAAAGCCATGATGTACGCGGTGTTTGATAACAATGATAACATTATTTTATATGGACGTTTCAAGGTCTTACAATACCTATTTATCTGTCATTTTTAGAGAGATATCTGTGTGTGTGAGTGTACGTACGTTTTCCTACGGTGGTACGTTCGAGAAATATTTTTCTTCGGCGATATCTCAAGAACGGGTAGAGATATCGACTCCAACTAAATAAAAACAGTGATTGAAATAACTATTTTGTTGCTATAATTGGATAAAAAATATAAAAAAGTATAAACAAATATAATTCATCGTTTGTCGTTTCTTTACTAAAACTTTAATTCAGGCCATGCATTTTTATAAAAAAAAAAGTTGCCAGCGACAGGAATCGAACTTAAGACCCCTCATGTCTAGAGCAGAGATCTTACAAGAACACCACGATCTCTACTGATCTAGGTGTGCGTAAATTGCTAAATATTATTAAAATATTATTGGAGAGAGAGTGTGTGCGTGAGTAGACCGGTTGTGTTCAAAGTAGAGCTCCTGAAATAATATAAAAAAACGCTTAAAAAGCGTAAACAAACTACACAAAAGTGCATCAAAGTTCGACTTTAACAATAAACGGTGAAGTAGCTACGGATAAAGCAAAATCTTTATGCCTCGACTTGCTAGAAACACAAAATACAGCTGCAATTTCAACGGCAAGATTAATCAAATCCCGAAACCCTAAGGTGGAAAATATAATTGTGGAGCTGCACAATCGCGAAGATGTCGGCCGGATTTTACAATCTGCAGTAAGACTCAGAGGTACTGGCATTTCGGTACATAAAGATTATCCAGCAGCGGCACGTGAGAGACAAAGACGTGTAATCAAACTGAGAGATGAAATAACGTCAAAAAACCCTAGAGTTAAAATTTATTTACGAGGAGAAACTCTTAAAATACAAGATAAAATATTTTATTTCGACATAAACAACAATCTTTCGTGTGATGAGGAAGGTGGAATGTCACTCATGGAGCAGCTGTTAAATGTCAGTGATGAAACGTCATCCCATGACGCAGTAGCCAGTGGCTCTCAATCTGTAAATCGAAATGAACGCATTCAGCGCTTTTAGTAATAATGCCGTCAGTCGTTTTAAATTTAGTGTTAATAAAAAAAGAAATAATTTAAGTAACTTTTCTTTAAGTATTACCGCTTTTAATATATCAGGGCTAGGAAATAAGCTTCTTTTCAACGATTTTTTTAAAGTTATAAATAAGTTCGATATTTTTGTTCTTTTTGAAACTTTTATTGATAAGGGTATGGATAGATTCGAAAACTTCTTCATTAATCACAAACTATTATGGATACCAGCAACTAGGACGTCCACACAAGGAAGAGCTAGCGGAGGAGTAAAATAAAATAGGAATAAAAAAGGATTTAGGTATTGATTGTAGTTATGTCCAAATACTTCAAAGAGATTTGATAGAAATAACTGTCGAACAGACGAAAATATATATAATACCAGTCTATATAAACTGCAACAAATGGGCGCAAGACTTTAGCAGCTTATACAATTTTCTCTTAGAATTCGAAAAAGAAGACCTTATGATCATTGGCGATTTTAACGGTAGAGTTGGAAATTCACAAATACTGAATGAAGAGCCGGAATTTTTGACTGAATCAATAAAAAATGTAAGAAGTGCAACAGATGAAGTCTTGGATGGCAATGGAAAGAAACTAGTTGAAATGTGTGAATCTATCGGCTTAACGTTACTAAATGGACGAACAAACGGCGATACAAATGGTAATTTCACATTTATCAGGGGTACTGCTTGCTCAACGATAGATTATTGTCTTGCAAAGGGAATATGGCTAAAATATATTGCCGACTTCATAGTGAATGAGCTTACCTACTCAGACCATTTACCCATATCTGTTCAAGTTGATATTAAGCTTCAGCAGGATTCTCAGCCTAAACAACAGTATTTATTACCTAAACTACGGTGGTATGAAAGAGATTTACAGAAGTATACAGCGAATCTAAACCACAATGTTAGCCTTATAAACGAAACTGACCTTCAATCTATATGGGGCTCAGATATTCTTACTTCGTGTATTATGGAATCAGTGAAGCCTTTGCAGAAAAAAACAGTTAACATAGGCAAGCAACCATGGTATGATTGGGAATGCGAATCTGCAAGGAAAAAATCATTTGCCTTTCTCCTCCTGTTAAGAAGATGCAATTCCAATCACGCTAAAATCATGTATCGCGAGGCTAACAAAAACTACAAAATTTTATGCGCTCAAAAACAAAAGTGTTATTCACAAAGTTTATCTTCAGCCCTGGTTAACATCAAAGACAGTCGTTCCTTCTGGAAAACTGCCAAAGTGCTAAATGGAGCCCTGTTCTCGCAAAATATCAAAGTGGAAGCTGGAGAGTTAGCTACACATTTCAAAAATCTCCTAAATCCGCCACCAAATCCAAACCCCATGTAATATGCACTCCCATATCAACAGGACATTTTCTTAGACCGATCTATACTGCTCGAAGATGTTACAAGTGTCATACACCGATGTGGATTGAATAAAGCCCCTGGTGAAGATCGCATATCGTATGAGTTCTTCAAGAACGCTTCAACAGATTTTTTAGTAAAACTAACATCGACATTCAATTTTATTTGGTCCACGGGAGAAGTCCCCGACAGTTTTAAGAAAAGTGTAATACTACCGATTTTAAAAAAAGGAGATCCAAAAAATCCCAGTAACTACAGAGGTATATCGTTTTTAAACACTGTCATGAAAATCTTCACAGGCATCTTACTTCAACGTCTAACACACTGGGTAAACGAAAATGACCTGTTAAGCGAATTTCAAGCCGGCTTCCGCAAGGGGTACTCAACAGTAGATAATATCTTCTCTCTAATAAGTATTGCTCGTATGTATGTGGAAAAAGGAAAAAAAATGTATGCGTTCTTCGTAGATCTCAAGGCAGCTTTCGATTGCATAGACAGAAGATCTCTATTTCTCAAACTAAGCAACCTTGGAGTTTCAACAAAAATGTTAAGAATCTTTCAAAAGCTCTACGAAGAAAATAAGTCGGCTGTTTGGGATGGAAATATTCTTTCAAATTGGTTCGAACCAACAACTGGTGTAAAGCAGGGATGTCTCTTGAGTCCACTCCTCTTCTCAATTTATTTAGACGATCTAGTTACGGTTCTTCCGGGAGGAGTTCTTTTTGATGGAATGTCCTTAAAAATATTGCTCTACGCTGATGACATTGTAGTTCTCTCTGAATCTCCCAACATGCTCCAGATCATGATAAATAAACTTTATTGTTACTGCAAACTGTGGAACCTAAAAATAAATACAGCTAAATCAAAAGTAATGGTGTTTCGAAACGGGGCGGGTCGTCTTGCAAGGAATGAAAGTTGGACTTGGGGAAATGAAAAACTGGAAACTGTTAAGGAATATAAATACCTCGGTGTTTGGATCACTCAAACGCTTTCATTCAAAAAGCATTTACAAGAAAAATCCAAACGCGCGATAAACTGTAATTGGAAAACAGTATTCTGCAATCGAAATATAGCTCCAAGTGCAAAATACAGAATTTTTGAGGCAGTAGTCAGATCAATTATGTGTTATGCGGCACAAGTTTGGGGTATTCTCGAGTTTGAAGAAGTAGAAAAACTCTTACGTTTTTTCTTAAAAAGAATATTCAGACTTCCAGAAAATTCACCAATGTATATGTTGCACCTCGAAACTGGTCTACCTCCACTGTATTTGTACACTCTTGATTTACACTTTTCATATATAATAAAGACCTTGAAACACCCTAATCATCGCCTCACAAATAAAATCGCCTTGCATCTCAAAAACAGAAATGAACAATTTTTTTCGGAATGGAGAAGACTGAGCCTAGAGCATGATGTTATACTCCAACTAGAAAATGAAGATTTTATTTAAGAATAAACCTGCAAACCCTTTTAAGTAAAATTGAAGACTCAGCTAGAAATGCTTTCATCGAACATTGTCAACAAAGTCAAACAAGAAGCTCGTATAAGCTTTTAAACCATTTCCTGTGAGAAAACAATTACTTTAATGACCAGAATAGTCTAGATGTTATCAGTACTATCTTTAAAGCGAGAGGCGAACTCCTCAGACTTAATTACGTACCCTACATAAGCGAGCAAAATACGGAATGCACCTTGTGCAATATGAGAACTAGAGAAGACATATGTCATTTCATTGGCATATGTCCTATTTTAAACTCAATCAGAAGATCAATCTGGAGAAAAAATACTCTTGATGGAGATGAAATTCAGGGTATTCTTAATGGCGAAAATTGGACACTTCTTTACTGCTACATCAAAACTGCCTATAAATATCGAAATCAAATCATAAACGAATCTTTTTGATCCTGCCTTTAATTTTATAATCAAATAATTAATTTTTATATTTATTGTATTAGTTTATCTATTTGTTATTAATGTAAACTTTGCGTTAAATTAATTCATACTTTGTATTAAGAAATATTATTGCTCTCTTTTCGGCTGACGGCACATGCCAATGCTCTTTTGTGATAACTACCAAACTATGTAATTACTTCTTATAAATGTAAATAAAAATCACACTTACTACTACTATTATTAAAATAAGCAACCAAAATTTAATTTCTTTGTTTAACATATTTTACATATTTTTTTCAAATTTTTTTGCGCCCTAAATATTATACTTTTATTCCTCTTTAATTTAAAAAAAAAAATAGGAAAATCGGCCAACCGGTTTGCCTGGTTAGTGAACGAACACAAAAAAACAGACTTTCTTTTATATGTATATATAGATAGATTAAAGGTTATCAATTAAGGATTAAAATGGTGTAAGAAAAAATATAGGTCATAACTGTTTTTTTCGATATATTAGCTTCCCAAAGTAACTCTAAAAAACACTTTCCAAAAAAGTTTTTTTCTGATTTTGTCGAAACATAAAAGGTAAAGAAGAAAGTATTTGACATAATCATATGATATCAAAATATTTGTTCTACCTTTGTATATGAAAACTATAGTACTCTCATGGGCATGAATTATTTTTGTGCAAATATGCCGACTTTGCGCTAGTGTTTCCGAGTGGGGATTTACATCCCTCTTAAATTGATGAGTGAGAGAAGAATATCATTACTATTCCAGAAGCAACTAGTGGAAGAAGGGAGATAAATAGTAAGTCTGTTCACTGAGTTTTAGAGTAGGATAGAACACAGTAGAACAGCGTAGGATAGGATAGAACAGAACAATAAACGTCAGACAACTTAGAACAGTCAAATATCTGGCATCTGAAATTGAAAACAAAAAATAGTTTTGCTTTTACTCACGTTTAATGAAAATTTATTACCAATTTTTGATAAATAAACCAATTATTTAGTTTCCGACATAAAAATCAATTAAAACTGTTCCAAATATAATATTTTGTTTACTTTATTCTCACACAAAACAAGTAGTTATAAAGCACAACAGACGAAATGAAAACCAATCACAAATTACAGACAGATGATTTTGACACTTTTCACAATTCTGTTCTACCTAAAAAGCAAGTGTAGAAAATGCTGTTCTAAAGTGTTCCAAACTGTTCTAGATTGCCTCGTTGAACAGCAAACTAGAACACTTTAGAACAGCAAAAACTTCATTGAACAGCAAAAAGCTGTTCTAATCTGTTCTAAACTGTTCGGAACAACTTCATTGAACAGACTTCGTAAATCTTTCAAAAAATATAAAATAATGTCTCTTATTCTCTTGGCTGTCATACTAAATTGAAGGACGTTTGCCGTGTTGTTTTTGTTTCCTTGTGTAAAAGTAAGTACATAAGAAAAATACAGGAGAAGATGGCTGTGATGTTGTGAACTTATTCACTTCGTCAGATTCTATTTTTGTTCTTCGTTAGATAGTAGTTAGTGGATAGTTGTCGCTTTCGCTTCTAACGTCAAGCAAACATTTTTTCGTCACGCTTCATGGCTCATGCGAGGAAGAAAAGTATATGTGCGCGCGCATATAGCTTTGAATTCGTATATTCTCGTTTCGGGGTAGGTTTTCGATTAGAATGATCTTTTATACAAATAAGAAAAATACAGCAGGCTATAGATACCAGTCACCTTCACCTGTTTCAGTTCACTTCTATCAGATTTAGTTTTCCGTGCGTATACTTACGAAAGAAAGGATCTTTTCTTCGTGGTATGTGTGAGGAAGAATGGGTTTGGGTTGCGTATACCTAAATTCGTATACTCTCGGGGGTAGGTTTTCTTGTTCTTATTCGATTTAAAATTTTCTTGTAAGATTTGGATGTCAGGTTTCTTTTGGCTTTTGTAGGTTTAGTGATTTTTGTATGATTTAATGGGTTGAATTTAATTTTGAGATTGGGTGGATATGATGTTTGACTTGATAATTTTAATTTATCAAAAATAGAAAGGTAGGTACCTAGGCGAGTAGTGAGTAGGAGATTAAATTATGTAATTATGTATGTGATTAATGCTTTAAGAGGGAATCCCTAAAAATACCTACATTATGTTGTATGTACCTATTTCTATTACTATGTCTTTTATATGGAAGGAACATTTGCTTAAATTTCTCTAAAAAAATTAAAAATAAAGAAATTTGGTAAGTTTAAATTTCTAAACATTGCAACATTGGCTAGAAAAAAAAGATTAATAAAAATGACAAGACCTTCAATGGAGTTCAGTGTTTGATAAAATTGTTTCAGTGTTTTGAAATTAGGAAATCAGGTATTTTTCAGCTTAGATACCTATATTTTTTGGTAGGTCGTTATTTAACAAATTCATGTGATCCAAGTAAAAAGTATTTTTTTAAAAAAGGTGCCTTTAAAGTAAAACACAAAATGCATACCTATACTTCCTAAAAAATATCTAAATAGATAGGTATGTAAACCTACCTATACAGGATGATAAATAATTTTAACGTCTCATAGGGAAACGGTCCGATTTGTAAAATTGAAATTTTTGACAAATCTGGACGTTTTGGTTTCTAGAGAGATGTCTATGTCGGTATCTCAAAAACGGGTTAAGATATCTACTCCAACTAAATTTTTTTCGACAGGTTATAACTTCAAAAGATGCAGAAAGGACTTTCATAAAAATTTGTCGAACGGTTTTTCACTATAACATTTTTTTTTTGAAAAAAGTGAAAATTTTGGTCGGTCACAAATATCTCAGGAACGGATTTGTTATAAGTTTGGAAAAGTTAAGCATACCGTTATTTTTTTAAAATGAAAAACTAAAAAAATTTTTGCGCCAAAATATAGACAATTAAGGAAAAATGATATTATTTTCAAAGCAATTTTCTACAATGTGAAATTACGTCTTTGATATCTGGTAAAAGTTTGGAAAAAGTTCAATCGACAGGTTATTTACAAAAAACAAAAAAGTAAAAAATTCTGTTAAAAGTTTTAAAAAAATGCTTTTTGACTTGAATATCTTGAGAATGATCACCGATATTTACTTCAAACTTATTTAAGTTTATACAAAATTACTTATATATACTATAATTTTGACAAATATAGAACAGATAGTTGTTTTACAAAAAATAGAAAACTAAAACAAAAATTAAGTAAAAAATATCAAAAGTAGTTTCATGACGTGAATATGTCCAGAGTGGTCAATCATTTTAACTTAGAATTTATTTTATTTTTTGCATTATACAACTGTTGACATATGGAACATTTTTAATAAATATCGAATTGAAAGTTTTTTTTACAAAAATAGAAACCTAAAACTAAAAATTTCCCGAAAAGTTTAAAAACTGTTTTTCGGCTCAAATATCTAACCAACAAGCAATGATATTAACTTCAAATTTACTATATTTTCAACATAATGCATTTTCCAATACCTAAATGATAGGTGACGAATATCAAATTGACACTTTTTTATAATAAATGAAAAATTACAAAAAGTTCTGACAAAATTTGGTAAGTATTCTTTCTCCGCTAGAATTTTTTAAGTCTGATAACAAATTGTTATTCATTAAATTGCTATCAATTAATTAAATAATTTGATTAAGAATTAATTACAGCAAAAAATTGTAAATCAAAAACTTTATATTTCATGAAAAAATACTCTTCAAAATTGTTTTTAAGAAATTTTGTTGGCAAAATTTTGGTTTTAAAATTAGTTTTCTCGAAAACTGTGAGCTTTTTGCACTTGATTTAAAAACAGGCTGATACATTCGCTTATAAAAATGTATCATTCTTAATTGTAAGTATTACCGTTATTTGTTGACAACTCTTTGTTCGTTCAAAGCATTTTTATTTTAAATTGCCCCTACTGCCTTAACGGGAGGAAATAGATCCCCCCTTCCATAGAAAACAATTCTTATTCTGAACCCCTCTACAAGATTATTAAATTCACTAGAATTAACAAACTTCAAAAAATGCCAAATTTTTAAAGTACCTATGCATAAAGGGAAGTTATCAGTCTGGGTCGCACCCAGCCTCTTTTTTATCTTCCAATTGATCGAATTGGAAAAAATCTAAATCCTCAAAATTTAAATTGGAAATAATTGAAAATATGATTTGAAATGAAAATTTAAGCGGCGTACAATGAATAAAAAATGATCTTAAGACTTTTTTTTAAATGGCAAAGATAAGCTTACCTAAATAATGATGGTCTTTGACTTTTTTTCTGAAGAAAATTTCTAAGGACATACGAAATTTTTTAGCTAAAATAGATATTTAACTAATGAAACAAAAGTTACTGACATAAACCTTAAATCTCTTGTCTATTGTCTAAAATTACAGATTAGATGGTCTCTAAACCTAACCTACTATGTATTTTCCTGCCTATGTTTCATTTCCAAATATCAAACTCGATAGGTGAGTGAGCTTCACCTTCAAAAGAATGAATAATGCAAAATAAGGAGAAAAGTAGGAAAATCCAGTCGAATAAGAAAATGTTATATTAATAAGACAAATTTATAGGTACCTAACTACGAATGTAGACATACATTTTTTTAAAGATTATTTAATTACAATTAATAAAAAGATAACAAATAATAAGAATATCTAAAATCTTCATTTTTTCGCTAACGCTCGGGCTTAAGACATGGGTATACAATATACATATGTACAATGTACATACCTACATAGTTATTTATGGTATATTTTCATATAACTGATCATCAACAATACAAAATTCATCAAAGATCAAAATATACAGAATACGCAAAATTGTCTTGAGTGACTTTTTCACCTGTTTGTCTATTCTAGGTACACCATCAACACAAAACTCATCGAGAACTTCATTCAGAAAACCCAAAATCCATCACATTACATCTGCATGTATTTTTCTCCTTCCTTGTATAAAAAGACTACCGTTGTACATAACTTGGCAAAAATGTAAACAAACTGTAAAGTCATAAGTTAAGCGAAATTGTCTTAAGCTCTTCTTCATTACATGGAAGTATTTCTCACAGAATTGTGCTTTTCTGTATTCACCATTGAATAAGAAATAGAGGAAAGAGGCATATGTCACACATACAGTGTACGTGAGTGAAGTATTAAAAAAAAAACAATTGATCATCTGTCATTTTGGATAGCCGTACGAGAGTGTGGAAATAAAAGAATAGCCATATTTAAGCGTTGAAACCATATAAAAAAGTAAAATAAAAGTGATTCTGTTAAATATATACAATATTTAATTTAAAATAATACAAAACAATATGTGGTGCTGTGTTAAACAGTGCAAAAACACCTATTATAAGGATAGAAAAAAGTTTTCGTTTCACAAGTAAATTTTTGGCTCATATTCAACACAAAGTAATTTTAAGTGATGTTTTGTAGGTAATTACACTAGGTATCGTAAAATACTTAATTGATATTTTATGGTATTTTCCCTTAATAAAGCAATTCTGTTGAGAATTAAAATATACTTCTGTCTTGTGACTTCTCTAGAGACCACCTGTCAAATTATAAATTCTCGGACAGCGTGTGATTAGTTTTTGTTGGTGATGGCAAGGCGCCCAAATCGTTAAGCGCCCGTAGAGTAGAATTATTTTTCTACTTAATTGACAAAAAGTGTTCAAGGTGATCTAAGTATATAATTTCCGAGTTGCCCGATACAACCAATTCCCGATTACGCACCGCACCCCCAGTAAGGAAGAGATATGTACCGCCATCAAAGCACTTAAGACCAACAAAGCGGTAGGACTTGACGGCATTCCCGCAGAATTGCTGCAAGCAACACCAACAACATCAAGCGATCTGCTGCAACCGCTCATAGAGAAAGCGTGGGTCTCCGAATGCTTTCCCGAAGAGTGGAAAAAGGGAATGATTGTCAAGCTCCCAAAAAAAGGAGACTTGATGAAGTGTGAAAACTGGAGGGGTATCTGCGTTTTGCCTGCAGTCGCCAAAATAGTAGCAAAGATTGTTTTAGATCGCATTAAAGAACACCTCGAAGCATCGCTCGACGCTGAACAAGCAGGCTTCCGCACTGGGTCCTCCTGTATTGATGACATTAACACCTTGAGGATCATCATCGAACAGTGCGTCGAATATCGATCACCACTTCACCTGCTGTTCATTGATTTCGAGAAGGCTTTTGACAGCGTCAACAGGGAGTTTATCTGGCTTGCTTTACGGAGGAGGGGTATACCGGAGAAACTCATTGCTATTATTAAAGCGACTTATGATGGGTCCAAATGTCACGTCTTACACGGAGGTAGGTTGTCCGAAGAATTTGAAGTCCAAAGCGGGGTCAGACAGGGCTGCATACTGTCACCAATCCTGTTTTTATTGGTGATAAGTGATGTACTGCGGATGGCTTTGACAGGAAGCGGAGGAATAAGATGGACTCTGACAACTTACCTTAAACATCTTGACTACGCTGACGATGTTTGCTTGCTTTCCCATAAGATCATGGATCTCCATCAAATGGCAACAAGGGTGGAGAGAGAAGCAGCAATCGTGGGGCTGAAAATCAATACGGGAAAAACAAAGATGTTCAGCCTCGGGAGCTCGCAATCATCCGCTCTGATGAACATTGGTCAACAAGCAGTAGAGAAAGTAGATAGCTTCCAATACCTTGGAAGTATCGTCTCTCCTGAAGGAGGAACCGAATTAGACATCGCCAGCAGCATCGGAAAAGCAAAGGCTGCGTTCGGGATGTTGTCCAATGTTTGGAGGAACAAATCTCTCAGCTTGAACACAAAGCTACGACTGTTCAACTCTAACGTCGAATCAGTTCTGCTATATGGCTGCAGCACCTGGAAAATAACAACCACAATAACCAGGAAACTGCAAACCTTCGTTAATAGGTGTCTTCGAAACATCTTACGGGTTTTCTGGCCTAATCGTATCTCCAACTATGACTTACATAGACGAACAGGTCAGGAACCCATAGATACCATTATACGAAGGCGCAAGTGGCAGTGGATTGGACACACGCTTCGAAAAGGTAATGACTGCATTGCAGGCCAAGCAATGCAGTGGAACCCACTCACACAAGAAGGAAGAAGAGTAGGTAGACCGAGAAGCACGTGGAGAAGAACAGTTGAGGAGGAATCTGCGAGACTGGGAAAGAGCTGGAGGGAGCTTAAATACATCGCTGGAAACCGTACACGATGGCGCGTAGGAGTAGTTGAGGCCCTATGTCCCGCTAGGGAACACCAACGGACTTCGTAGGTCTGAGGACCTAAGTAAGTAAGTAAGTAAGTATAATTTCAATCGTCGTTGGCGACAGCAGCTTAGCTTCTTCGATCGATTTTTTTTGTTTTTTACGAAGTAAGTTTTTTCTTGATAGGTAGTTTGTGCGAGGCGAGGAAGAAAAAGTTGTGTGTTAAGACTTGAAGTTTTGTTATAAAATTCGGGTAGGTTTTCTTTTAACTTTAGAATTGAATTTTTTGAAGGTATGAATTTGTGAATGTAATTTTAAAGATTTCGGAAATGTTTTACTTTTATTTTACTTAATATTTATAGCTTATTGAAGGTACGTTGCTAGGTATCTAGGTAAGGATTAAATTATTAACGTAGGTAATAAAATTTCGGTTTGTAGGTAAATTAGATCTTTCAATATTTGTTATTTTTTTTTTTATTTTTTTTAAAGGATTTTGTTATTTTACTGTCCTAAATTTAAATATTTTTTTTTGACTCTATGAGATCTCGAAATACTTGAATGTATGTACATATCTAGGTATGCATGATTAAAAAAAAAAACAAGTTTTAGAGTCATGTTCTTGATTTTTCATCCGAATAATAAATTGAACCATTTTTGATTTATACTTTATACATTTATACATCTTTTTTAGACAACGTTTGGACGTCTTTTTTGGTTTCTCAAATACCTATCTCACGAACTAAATATGTTATTGACTTCAAATAAATATTTATTCCATTCATTGGAAAATTTTCAACGTAATGCTATTTTTTTAAGTAGAAAAACTAAAAAAAAATGTTTGGGGTTCAAATATACAATGAATGGAAAATTGTATACCTAATACATAATCAAAACTATTTTCTACTACATGAAATGATGTTTTTGACATATGGTGAAAGTTTGAAAAAAAATTCAATTGACAGTTCTTTTTACGAAAAATAAAAAAAGTAGGTACAAAGAAATCTAGCAAGAATTGGTAAAAAATGTTTTTTGGCTCGAATATCTCAAGACCGGGTAACGATATTGTTGGAATTTAAGATTTTGTTATGTTATATGTAGGTATATCAAGTTGCTAGTTAGGTAGGTTGTCTGAAGAATTTGAAGTCCAAAGCGGGGTCAGGCAAGGCTGCATACTGTCACCAATCCTGTTTTTATTGGTGATAAGTGATGTACTGCGGCTGGCTTTGACAGGAAGCGGAAGAATAAGATGGACTCTGACAACTTACCTTAAACATCTTGACTACGCTGACGATGTTTGCTTGCTTTCACATAAGATCATGGATCTCCATCAAATGGCAACAAGGGTGGAGCGAGAAGCAGCAATCGTGGGGCTGAAAATCAACACGGGAAAAACAAAGATGTTCAGCCTCGGGAGCTCGCAGTCATCCGCTCCGATGAACATTGGTCAACAAACAGTAGAGAAAGTAGAGAGCTTCCAATACCTTGGAAGCATCATCTCTTCTGAAGGAGGTACCAAACTAGACATCGTCAGTCGTATCGGAAAAGCAAAGGCTGCGTTCGGGATATTGTCCAATGTTTGGAGGAACAAATCTCTCAGCTTGAACACAAAGCTACGACTGTTTAACTCCAACGTCAAATCAGTTCTGCTATATGGATGCAGCACCTGGAAAATATCAACTACAATAACCGGGAAACTGCAAACCTTCGCCAATAGATGTCTTCGAAACATCTTAAGGGTTTTCTGGCCTGATCGTATCTCCAACGAGGATCTACATAGACGAACAGGTCAGGAACCCATAGACACCATTATACGAAGGCGCAAGTGGCAGTGGATTAGACACAAGCTTCGAAAAGGTAATGACTGCATTGCTGTCCAGGCAATGCAGTGGAATCCACTCACACAAGAAGGAAGAAGAGTTGGTAGACCGAGAAGCACGTGGAGAAGAACAGTCGAGGAGGAATCTGCGAGATTGGGAAAGAGCTGGAGGGAGCTCAAACACATCGCTGGAAACCGAACACGATGGCGCGTAGGTGTAGTTGAGGCCCTATGTCCCGCTAGGGAACACCAACGGACTTCGTAGGTCTGAGGACCTAAGTAAGTAAGTAAGTAAGTAAGTTGCTAGTTATTTATATGTTTATTTTTATCGAAAATAAAATTTTCATTCATGTTTTGAATCTCAATACAACAGATATTGACTTCAAATTGATTTTTATTATACAAATACAACTGTTAAAATATGGAATAATTGTGACAAATATCGATTTGAAAGTTCTTTTACAAAAAATAGAAACCTAAAACCAAAATTAAGTTAAAAAAATGCTAAAGTGTTTCTTGACTTGAATATGTGGAGAGTTTATTGTTTGCATAATGCACATGTTAGAATATGGTAGATACATTTGTTTTTCGACTCAAATATCTTCACAACAAGCAATGATATTGACTTCAAATGTATTTTATTTTCATCATAAATAATACAATTTTCAATAAATTATAAAATATTGAGAAAAATCAAATTAACATTTCTTACAACAAAATAAAAACCACAAAAAGTTATATGAAAAATTGGTATAAATGTCTCGAGAAATTTCTTAAGTCTGATTATAATTTTTTTATTATTAAAATTTGTATCAATCAACATCAAAAGTTAATCGATTAAAATCTCTCTTTTTTCATTTTTAAAAACCTGACGATATACATAGAGTGATGTTGAAGTTTTATTCAGCCTAGAGTTATCAAAAATCTTATAACTTATTTGCCGTTTAAAAACCTTGTTTGCAATATGTACCTATACCTAAAGAGAAAATTTGAATTAATTCTATTTCCATTTTTTGCTAGGTATGTATCTAAGGTTTATATCTTTTTAAAAATAGCTTCATAACCCAATTCAAAAACTTTTACTACAATTTCTTTATTCTTATCAATAAGGAAATGGGAAAAAATGTTTTATAACTGACTGTTAGGAACTCAAATGAAATAAATTTATGAGTTTTGCAGAATATGTAAAAGGAAAAAAAAACAAATAACAATCCAAATTTTGGAATGACTTGGAATACATAGTAGCTACATTTTTGACTTCAAGTCGATTGAAATGCAAACTTGTAAAAGTCGACATTAGTAAAATACTTTTATAAAAATTACTGGATGCATAATCTAGATACAATTGATGTCATAAAGTACATACATACATATTATGTACATATCTATTATTTGAAAAAAGAATTGAAACGATTTACCTAACTAAAATTAATGAAAAATGATCTTAAGACTTTTTTAATTGGCAAACTTATCTACCTAGGTAAGTCACGGTGTCTGGCTTTTTTTGCCCATCAGTTTTAGGACATAAAAGTTTTGATAAAGTATTTAACTAGTTAAATAAAAGACACTAACACATCTACAGGTACACACATAAGTAGGTATGTAAATTAAAAAAAAAAAATGCTTTACTTACCTACCTACCAAGTTTCTTTTCGAAGCTTCAAAAGAATTAAAAATGCAAAACAAGATGATGAGAAAAACTTGTCTAAAAAGGAACATTTAAAGTTCTTATTTTAATAAGAAAAAAATATAGGTACATACCTACCGACCTATGCAAATATATTTAAATATTTAAAACAACATTTTTTCATGGCAAGTATTAAAAAGAGAACACATAATATTTAAACCATTTCTATTTCTAAATATGAACATCATTTCCTTATACTTATCTACCTAGTTCATGATTTTCAATAAGATTATTTTTTAAAGATGAATAAGAATCTGCATTGTTTTGCCTAGCCATGATAACCATTCACATACCTATTTAGCTTTGTTTTGGATTTTCACGAAAATTTAAAACTCTTGCAAACCTATTTCATATTCCTTAACGCTCGGACTTAAAACCTTATAATAATTATATTTCTATACCTACCTATCTACATTACATCCATCTGATCATCAACAACAAAAAATTCATCAAAGATCAAACCATACAGGAATGTCTACCCAAAATTGTTTCTTTCACCTGCTTTTGTGTGTCGTCTGGTAAAGACGACTACCGTAAAGCATACTCGACTAAAAAAATGTAAACAAACCAAAGTCTCCCACAACAGCAAAATGTCCGTGTTTTTAGTCTTTCTAACTCTCACAAAAATTGTATAGTCCTTGTCACACTTCGATTTGAATTCTCGGCAGTTGCATGTCTCCCATCTGTAAATAATTTCTCCACGAGAGGTTCAACGAAAAAAAAGTAGATGCCGCACCATTCGACCTAAGCCATGAGAGTACTATAGTTTTCATATACAAAGCTACATATTCATGTATATAGTATATAAATAGGTTTTTAAATACTTTTACTTTTCAAGTAAATGTTTTTATAGACACACTTTTTTTGTAAGTTCCGAGAATAATAAAAACTTTGATCGGTTGGTGAAATATCGGCCAATCAAACATCCATGCGAGACAAAGATCGCCGAGTCCTCTAGTAGCAAATAAGAAAATACGAAATGACTATCTACTAAATTATTTTTAAAAATAAGTTAGTATCTATTAATATAAAAATAATGATTTTTATCATAAAGAAAGCAAATAAAACCATTTAAGTATATATTTGAAGAACTTACCTATTGATAGAGGTAAAGTATTGGTTAAAGAAATCCTTAGCATGCTCAAGCACAGTCTCGAAGTTTCGAAGTTTGTTTGAAGCTGTATTTCCGAATACAATACTACTCACGCAAGTTGAATTTGTACATGCTAAAACCTTAAAATAAAAAAATCTTGAGCAATATTTGACACGGAGAGAGAAGTTACCAACTGTGAGACACTTTTTTTCAGATGACTATATCTAAGAAAAGTATTTCAATTTTTTATAATCATAATCAATGTTATTCCTTTTACCATTCTGCCAACTATTAAAAAGACCTTCTGAAGAAAGTCCTTTTTAAAATACATTATATATAGGTTATTTCGAAAGGATATTTTCTTCTTCAAAAAATTTGTTAAGCTACCTTAATTCAGCTACCTAAATAATGTAGGTATCTACGCCTTCACTGGATTGAAACTTTGATTGAATTATTAGAAAGAACACATAAAATTAAATGATCTAAAGACCCAAAATTAATCGAAATCTTACCTCTATATAGGACATGTCTCACAATTGGCTGGGTTCTCAATGGAAACATTTAAAATAAGAAGCTAGTTATATGTAAACTAGCATTAATTTTCATCATTGAACATTTATATTTGAGATACAAAATATACTAACAGAGTTACATATACAAATGTACTGTAGAACTTTTGTAAAACAAAAAATCCTTTTTTTTTCAAATCACTCTTTTCAATTATTTTTGGAAGTAGATCCCTTCACAGAAGGCATTCTATTGTCTAAATAATTTCACCAGTTAGGATGATCGTTCAATATACAAAATAACTGCATAATTTAAAATTTTACTCAAGTCACAGTTCTCTGTTTTAAAACAAATTGTAGACATGTAAAAAAAATCTCTAAAGAGAAAAAAAACAAAAATGCCCAAAAATTTATGTGTGGTAGTTATAAGAGTATCTATTACTTTTAAAAGACAAAAGCAAGACCAAAATAATTTTTTCAAAGTATGAGTATTAACATAGAGAAATATTTATTGAGGAACTCTGTTTGAAGTGAAACTATTAACCAAAAAAATATCACTTTTCATTATTTTCAAGGTGTTTGGCTAGTGAAAATAGCTACGTAGACTTAAGATACATAATAGCTATTTCTCCGCCAAGTGGACACAAGGTCAAGGAAACAAGGGAGGCAATCATTATGAATATTTTTCATTTAATTTTTGAATTATTGTATCTTTGATTTTTTAAAAATTCTATTGCTATAACTCTGACTCTTTACTTAATAAATAGCGGGATAGTTTCATAATGTATAGCTACAATTATCTTGGCACAAACTCGCTCCAAAATGTCTGCTCATCAATCATAATTCTTGCAAAATAATCAAACAAAATGAACGTGTGCTCTAAAACATAATTTTTGAAATGAGCAGTTTTCATATTCACGAAAATATCTGCACAAGTTGACAAACCTGAGCAATTTTTTTTTTCGCAAATGGGCGGCCTTAGTTTTAATTCAATGTTCAACTCTGACCTTACAGTTTTGGAGATTGTTTTTCATTGATAGATATTTTCAATGATAACTATAGCCCTGCTGAAATATTCCACGGATTCGATTCAATGATAAAAACAAACGTAAGCTTTTGCTGCTCTTCAACTTACACCTTTCCCAGTA